>JAOWBW010000039.1:879424-1004322 GCA_026119855.1 Campanula takesimana | reverse complement strand
GGTCCTATAGGGCACGCGGCTTCCACCGATCAAAATAAGTGAACCTAGGGTCTAGTGCATCGTAAGGTTCCCAATACGCGGGTGTAGATACCCCGGGAACCACGGGCTTGCTAGAGCGGTGAATTATCCTAGGATGTCTAACTTGTTTTTTAGAGTCGCCACCTATGTTTTGAGGAACATAAGAAAAACTATTGATTGTAGCCTAAGTTCGATTACGCAAAACAGAGATTCTTTTTTTGAGTTCAGGGGTTAGATTACGCGTTGGGAAGTACCGAAACACCCATCCCGCCCAACTAAAGTTGGTCTTGCTTGATCAAAATCTACATGAATGAATGTTCTTCTTCTTCTTCTTTAAGTCGTGAAAAGGGGGATTTAAAATAGGATTTGGAATGTAGGAGATGACTCCTTAACCAACCTCAATGAGATGAGGTGATCATTAGAGTCATGTCCCAAAATGATTTGGGTGATTGCACATTTGATTAAAGTAAAAAGAATAGAGGAGATGAAGTAGAAAAGAAAGGAAAGATGGACTTTTACCTACATTTGAAAGAACTTCAAATGTTGCTTAATGAGATCCTTGGAGAACCTTTAGAAAGTGATTTTTTGTCTAGTTTTCGATTGGTTTTTCCGATGATTTTTCGATCCTTGAAAATGGAGGTAAAGAGAGGTTTTTATAGGTGAAAGAGGGGTGTTTTTGGTGCCAAACTCAGTCACCAGAAATCCTTCCTGGCAAAATCTTGTAAATTGAGCAAAGGAGGGAATCCTGGCCAGAAATCTGTAACTACGCCCAGAGGCGCGCGCTTCCTGCTTTGGGGGCGGGAGGCCGCGCGCGCCTGGCTCCTCCTGTCGGAGCGCCGCGACTCAGAGAAGGCAATTTTGACAGAATGGACTAGAAGTCAGCCCTGTCATTAGTTTAGTCCCTGGACTTAACGAAGTCAGTCAGGAACTTAAACGAAGTGACAGAAACTAACGGAAATACTTAAAATGGGGAGAAACACAAAATCAAATGTTCATCGGGGTGTGCGGTCCAAGGCGGGGTGTCTACAGAGCCCCTCGCGACGTGGACTGCAAAAGCAGAACGCGTCAACGAAAGTTAAAACACCCGCCGAGGACATCACCAAGAAAAAAGCAAAGACTCGATGAAAGCAGAATTTGAAATTGCGAGAGATAGTGGTGCGCTCCCTGTGTGCGCGGATTTTGTTGATAGGGGTGGCATGATCCGTTAGGTGAACCTGCCGGCTGATGTTTTGAATGAGGCCGTTAGTGAACCTTTTGATGAATCCGTTAGTGAATCCCTGAATGAGTCCGTTAGTGAACTCTGTTGATGAATCCGTTGGTGAGTCCCTTGATGAATCCGTTAGTGAATCCCTTGGATGAGTCCGTTGGCGAACCCTTATTGACGAATCCGTTAGTGAATCCGTTTGATGAATCCGTTAGTGAATCCTTGATGAGTCCGTTGGTGAACCCTTGTTGACGAATCCGTTAGTGAATCCGTTTGATGAATCCGTTAGTGAATCCCTTGGATGAGTCCGTTGGTGAACCCTTGTTGACGAATCCTTAGTGAATCCGTTTTATGAATCCGTTAGTGAATCCCTTGGATGAGTCCGTTGGTGACCCTTGTTGACGAATCCGTTAGTGAATCCCTTGGATGAGTCCGTTGGTGAACCCTTGTTGACGAATCCGTTAGTGAATCCGTTTGATGAATCCGTTAGTGATTCCCTTGGATGAGTCCGTTGGTGAACCCTTTTGACGAATCCGTTAGTGATCCGTTTGATGAATCCGTTAGTGAATCCTTTGGATGAGTCCGTTGGTGAACCCTTGTTGACGAATCCGTTAGTGAATCCGTTTGATGAATCCGTTAGTGAATCCCTTGGATGAGTCCGTTGGTGAACCCTTGTTGACGAATCCGTTAGTGAATCCGTTTGATGAATCCGTTAGTGAATCCCTTGGATGAGTCCGTTGGTGAACCCTTGTTGACGAATCCGTTAGTGAATCCGTTTGATGAATCCGTTAGTGAATCCCTTGGATGAGTCCGTTGGTGAACCCTTGTTGACGAATCCGTTAGTGAATCCGTTTGATGAAATATTGCTTTGAAGTCTCGTGCCATTTGGAGTCACACTTGACTTTTTGAATTGTAGGGTGCGGGCACAGTTGACCGCGACCAGAAAAATGTTCCTACTGGGGATGAAATGTTGAGATTGACTCTTGAGGGGGGTGTGGCACCCGTGACAGAACTTAGGGAGTTCGGAATTTTGAAGAGGACAGCCTACTTTGAGTGGGAGTTTCTATCCTACTTTCGATTTTTGACATGCCTTAAGGGCGGACCAGAAAAGGTTGCCCGACTGGGTGTCTGAGGATCGGGACAGTGTCTTGATTTAGGCTGGAGATCTCTGACAAGGCCCTTTTCTTGAAGCGATTTAGACCTGGGAGGCGCGCGCCTTCCTATGTAGGCTTGGGACGCGCGCGCACATCAGACTGCTGGCGGTGGCGCGCGCGTTTGGGAGGCGGAATTCCGGGCTTGACATTTGCTGACCAAAAGAGCCCCCAACAGCTATAATATCATCTTCTGTTCGACCACTTGATTCTCACAGCTCCTTTCTGCCATTTTTGAACATCATATTATTGCTTAACTTCGCTTGTGATCAACATTTTACATGGCTTCCAATTCTTTTGCCCTTGATGCCAAGGTCGTTAGTGCGTATGAAAAGGACTTGGGCACTTTTGTATATTCTTTCAAGACCCATCCCAAGAAGGCCTTCATTAAAGATTTCGGGTTTCGAATTCTTTTCACCTTGCGGACGTTGAAGCCGGATTGGGATTTGTGAGAGCTGCCGCGGCTTTCTGGGATTGCGACAGCCATACCTTCAACCTTTCAGCTAATGAAATGGTGCCGACTGTTGACGATTTCGGGGCCATCCTTGGCACGCCTTTGGCCGGTCGGATTGCCGTCCCTAAATATCACCGTGGTGCCATCGACTCTTGGGTTGGGTTACTGGATCTCTCTGTTGAGGACGTGAGGAAGATGTTGCATGGTACCGTGATTGACATAACTGAATTGCCGATGTTCTTCAGTTTACACTCGGAGGACCCGATGGTTCAATCTTTCAAAAGAAATGCCATGGCCGTTTGTCTCTTCAGCGAAGTACTGTTTGTTACAACCTTTTGGGACTGCGGACGTGCAGTTGGCTGAGATTATTTTGCAAGCTAACGAGCAGCAATTTAGTGTAATCCCTCTTATTGTAGGGGAGACGTTGCACGGCCTTGATGAGTTACATAGGACGGGCAAGATGTGTTGGGGAAGCCCTTTGCTCTTGACCATATGGCTCCGAGAACACTTCAGAATTTATTCTCCGGATGGTGATTTGTCTCCTTTTGCTGTTCATAGGAGGAAGTTGTTGATCCGGGATTTATCTGAAGATGATTGGAAGAAATTCTTTGCCTCTCGGGCGACCGTTGATATTGAGTGGTGTCCTCCTTCTTGGGGTCTTCGTCCTTTTGTGGAATGGACTCTTGGTTTTCAGCACGTGGTTGTACCCGGTTTGAGAGATTCTTCATTTTACCAGCCAGAGCGGGTTCTGCGGCAGTTCGGTCGCCAACAGACAATTCCTTTTCGAGGGATGGAATGCTTCGTCCAGTTGCTTACATGGGTCCTGACTTCTCGAGTGAGCTTCAGTCGGCTTGGGGAGATGACCGCAATCGTTGGGCTTTCGCTCCTCTGCATCGGGGAGTGTCTTCCTTCCGAGAGCTACTTGGATTATTTATTTGGCACCCTTTACCGTGGCATCACTTGGGTTGATGTGCTTCGTGCCGAGTTGTTGGGACAGGGTTTTGAGCCTAGCAGCACTTTGAGATATATGGAGGCTGCTGCTGATTCGAGTAACATTCTCGCTGACCCTTTCGGTACTCCTTTGGATGACTTTTATTCTAGGAGACATGTTGCAGCACGAAGGTTTCGGTGCGTATTAGTGCTCCTTTGTTACCCAAGAAGAAAAGGATTGAGAGACGATCGGGCGGTCCTTCGAAAGCTAAGAGAAAATTGGATTTTTCTTAGTACCCTAAGAGATTGCAATTAGACCACTTGTTTTAGGATTTAATATTTTGATGTCTTTTGTTGCTCAATAAATCCGTTGTAATGGTTTGAATAATTCATTGAATGAATAAAAATTGCATTTTGTTATTTGAAGTGAATTGGGTATTTTTGATATGTTTTAGACCGCACCCGAAGGTTGCCTACGTTCCTCCAGTTGGGAGGCTCAGGTCTTCGTAGTTCAAACAAACAAAGACCATCTTTTTTTTTTTTTTTTTTTTTTGTGCACCCTGTTTTTTGCCTAGACCGCCCTTGCGGGTTTTCAATCTAGCGGGCTTCTTTTTGCACGTGCTCTAATTTTTGCCTAGGCCGCCCTTGCGGGTTTTCAACCTAGCGAGCGATTTTATTTTTTATTTTTTAATGGTCTTTGTTTATTAAGCGTAGAACCTCTTGATCTTGTCGAGGTTGACCTCCTTTGGCAGCTGGTCACCATCTAAATCCACGAGTCGGACTGCACCACCGCTTAGTATCTTTTGACCACGTACGGACCAATCCATCGGGGTCCCCATTTCCCCAGGGGATTCATGGCATTAGGAGGATGTTGTCTTAAAACCAAATCTCCCACATTGATGTTTCGAGGCTTCACTTTTTTGTTGAAAGCTCTTGCCATCCTTTGCTGATATGCCCTCGTGCGTTCGAGTGCTCTTAAACATTTTCTCGTCAAGTAGGCTAGCTGTTCGTATCGACTTTGCATCCAGTTGACCTCGTTGACTTGATTCTCGAGGAGGACCCGTAGAGATGGGACTTCAAGTTCGATAGGGAGTACGGCTTCAGAACCATAGACCAATGCATAAGGAGTTTCTCCTGTTGCGGACCGTATGGATGTGCGGTAGCCCCACAATGCTAATGGTAGCTTCTCGGCCAATCCCTTCATGTTGAGGCCATTTTCTTGACGATGGTCTCGATGGTCTTATTTGCTGCTTCGACTGCGCCATTTGCTTGGGGCCGGTAAGGAGATGACTTGTGCTTGGTGATCTTGTATTCTACCAAAAGTGCATCCATTTCCTTCTCAAAGTGAGAGCCGTTGTCGGAAATGATTTCATGAGGCACGCCGTATCGGCACATGATATTAATCTTTACAAATTCGGCCACTTTCTTGGCGTTGAGGGTTCGATAGGCTTGTGCTTCGACCCACTTTGTGAAGTAGTCGACTGCCACTAGGACGAATGACTGCCCATTGCTCCCGGCAGGATGAATTTTACCGATGATGTCTATCCCCAAACAAGAGAAAGGCCAAGGTGTGACCATGTTGTAAAGTTGTGAGGGTGGAGCATGTTGCAGATTAGCGTGGAATTGGTACTTGGCACACCTTTTGACTTTCTCGATACAGTCTCGTTCCATAGTGCTCCAATAGTAACCAATGCGAAGTATCTTCTTGACTAGCATAAACCCATTCATGTGGGGTCCACATTCTCCTTCGTGCACTTCACACATTATCTCTTGAGCTTCGGTCTCATTGGCGCATAGGAGATTGATCCCGTCGTGGTGCCTTTTATAGACTCGGTCCCCAATCAGTACGTACCGAGAGGCTAACCTTTGCAGAGCTGCTTGAGACTTCTTATTGATGTTCTCGGGATAAGTGCCGTCTTTGAGGAAGTTCATGATATCTGAATACCACGGAGAGTTTGTTTGAACCTCGTTGATCTCGATACTCATGCAATATGCCGGACTGTTCCTTCGAGCAATTTTGAAAGGCTTCACCATTTCCCTTTGGGCATTTCAACTAATGAAGCTATAGTGGCCAGTGCATCGGCGAAGCGATTCTTATCCCTTGGCAGGTAGTTGAAAGTGATCTCTTGGAATTGTTCAACCAGTTCTTCAAGGTGCTGACCATACTGTTGGAGAGTCGGGTCTTGGGTTCGCCATTTACCCGATTGCTGATTGATAAGGAGCAAAGAGTCGCCGAACACTTCTAGTTCCGTGACGTTTCTTTCGAGAGCTGCTTCGAGCCCTGCTATGCATGCTTCGTACTCGGCAATGTTGTTGGTAGCTTCGAATTCCAGGCGTATGGCAATGGGAGTGTAGATGTCTTTTGGATCGACAAGCAATACCCCTATACCAAAACCGTGTTTATTGGCGGCGCCATCGAAAAAAAGTTGCCACTTGTCTTCCTCGGTTGCAGTACAAATTAAATGCTCGTCGGGGAACTGTGCATCTTCCCCCTTCACTTCGTCACACGGGAATTCGGCAAGCTGGTCACTGAACACTTTCCCCCTGACGGATTTTAGTGTGACGTAAGTGATATCATAGCCGGCGAGCATGAAGTACCATTTGGCTATTCTTGTTGACATGAAAGGCTTGACATGAAAGGCTTCTCGAAGATGTAGCGGAGCGGGTCCACCTTTGCTACTAGCTTGATCGGAAAAGCTTCCATATAGTGTTTGAGCTTTTGAGTGACCCAAACCAATGCTGCGCATGACTTCTCTAAGACAGAGTAATTCTTTTCGCCTCCTTGGAATCGGCGACTGATAAAATAAATGGTGTTCTCCTTTGTGGACTCTCGTTGCTCTTGTGCTAACATAGCCCCTAGGGCTTCATCATTGACACTGAGATAGAGCAACAGAGGTTTCTCTTTGTGCGGCGGAACTAGAACAGGAGGGCACGTTAAGTAATGCTTCACTTGGTCGAAGGCTTCTTGGCACGCATCGGTCCATTCTAGAGCCGCATTCTTCTTGAGTAGCTTGAAGATTGGCTCGCACATGGAAGTGAGTTGGTGCACAAACCGACTGATGTATTGTAGTCTGCCCATAAAACCTTTAATCTCTTTCTGCATCTTTGGAGGAGGCATGTCAATGATTGCCTTGATTTTGGAGGGGTCTACTTCAATTCCCTTTCATTGACCATATAACCAAGAACTTTGCCTCGGATAACCCCGAACGTGCACTTTGCAGGGTTGAGCCTCATCTTGTGTTGACGAAGCCTTTCGAAGAACTTGCGGAGATCGATTAAATGTTGACCATCGGTCCCTTTGGAGTGAATGATCATGTCGTCCACATAGACCTCGATTTCTTTGTGAATCATATCGCGGAACAAGTCTGTCACGGCTCTTTGGTAGGAAGCCCCAGCGTTTCTTAACCCAAATGGCATGACTGTGTAGCAAAAGGTACCCCACGGTGTTGTGAAGGCTGTCTTATGTTGATCTTCCTCGGCCATGAGAATCTGATTGTACCCAGCGAACCCATCCACGAATGAGCGGACCTCGTAGGCAGCAGTGGAGTCGACTAGCATGTCGATATTAGGGAGTGGAAAATCATCTTTTGGGGAAGCTTTGTTTAAATCCCGGAAGTCTACACAAACTCGAACCTTGCCGTTTGCCTTCCTGACTGTCACAATGTTGGCTAACCATGTCGGATACTCGATAACCTTGATGAAACCCACACTGAGGAGCTTCTCAATCTCTTCTTTGACCTGCAGAGACCATTCTGGCTTGATCTTTCTGAGCTTCTGCTTTACTGGCCTGTCATCTTCTCTGATCGGAATCCTGTGCTCTGCTACCTTTCTATCCAAACCCGGCATGTCTTTGTATGACCATGCGAACACATCCACGAACTCCCGTAGTAGTGCAGTCAATCTGTCTCTGTCGTCCCCCTTGAAGAAGCTTCCAATCTTGGTTTCTTTTGGCTCTTCTTCGGTACCCAGATTAACAACATGCAATTCTTCGTCAGCCTTTGGACCATTCTCGCCACGACTACGGACTTGTTGAGCAAGTTCATTTAAGTATGTTGTGTTTTCGTGGTCTATTTCATCATAATTTGAATCGTTATTAACTTGTTCGTTAAGTTCATTATTAGTTAATTCATCATTTATGATGTTTGCAATCTCAGGGTACTCAGAAATATCAAATTTTTCATTAGCAAAGAAAGGAAACACACGCTCGGCTATGGCCTCCAAATCCTCTTGGGTGAGGGTATTAGAGACACTCTCGGACTCGAAAGTAAGTGTGAGCTGCTCTTCCTTTGTTGCTGTGCGGGGTATGCAACCCATTTCTTGGACTAAGAACTCCTCGGATACCACGGGCCCTTTTGTTGAATACCAATTGTTGATCGGCTCGGAGCTTGGCGGGATCTCACTGATAGTCTCGTTCATGATGACGGTGTCATGGATGGCGTTAACTTGGCATTCATTCATCATGGCAAGCTCTTCAAACGTGGAGGCTAAATCTGTCAGTTCTTCCCCCACGGTGATTTCTGTCTCGGACTCTATAGTCATCTTCCTCCCCCACCATTCACGGGGCGACATGGGAGTTGGTTCTCTTTCGGATATCTGGATCTCACAATCGGAGAATATTTGAAGGCCGGGCTTTTTGACACCTTTATTGTTAACCCACGGCTCGGGAAAGATCATGTACGGGACGTCTTCCCCTTGGCGGACAAAATAACCATTCAACGTCTTGCGGTAAGGCCTCAGATTAGGGACTTCATAACGACGGCCTTCTCTACGAGCTCGGGCCTTTTCGTTCTTGATTGCTTGCTCTTGTTTCAAGTCTTCTTTGGAAGGCTCATACCCCAAACCGAAGGTGTTCTTAACAAATGGGACTTGCACGGGATGTAGGATTCCTTGTTGATATTTCCCTAAGCCTAAACCAGGGAAGTAGTCCATATTCCTCATCATGCGGAGGACTTTGTGATTGCTGGGGGTCCATGATCTGTTTCCCCCTTCTTTGTCAATGGCGTTGATTGAGACGCCGGAGAGAGTGGAGTCTGGTAGACCATGCTGAACTTGGTGGACGGGCTCACCTTTTCTGTGGATAGTGATGTTTTCAGCCATTACGGTCACTATTTCATCGCCATTTCGGATCTTGACACATTGGTGGAGAGTTGACGGTACGGCATTAGCACTGTGAATCCATGGTCGACCCAACAGTAAGTTGAACGAGGCCGGGATATCAAGCACTTGGAATGGAACGGACATGACCATGCTCCCAAACTCAATGTCTATTTCGATCATACCCATGACTGTACGGGCGGTGCTGTCATAACCTCGGATTACTTGAGTAGAAGGCTTCAAATCAGAATCCTTAAGCCCCAGTATGCCCATGATTCTACCAGGCATGAGATTGAGCGCGGAACCACCGTCCACTAAGACTCTTGAGACGGGCCTCCCCCTTGCTCGTACTTTGAGGTAAATAGCTTCGTTGTGGTCGGAACCAAATGGTGGCAGGTCCATATCGGCAAAGGTGATGACGTTGCTAAAATGAATGTGACCAATCATTGCCATGAGGTCCTCAGGAGTAGTATCGGGAGAGACTGATGTATCATCGAGATTGCGGATGACAAGATCTCGGTGTTTCTTTGAGGATGCAATGAGGTCCCAAATAGAGATGTTGGCTTGATTTTTCTTGAGTTGGACAAGTAGAGGATCTTCGGGAGTGTTGTGAGCTTGCGGCTTTTGAGAAGAGGAGCTCGGTGCGGAAGTGGAAGGGTTGCTTGCTATGACTCGACCGGATCGAGTTAGCATGTTGACGTTCCCATCTTGCTTCTTTTTCCTATTCTCTAGTACTTCCCTCATTACTTCATCGTAAGTCACTACATAACAAGAATTGTCAAGTTTATTCATAATATTGGGGCCCCCATTCACAATTGGGATTGAATGGGTGGTCCCCTCGAGCTCTCCTATCTCTATTACATTGACATGCTCGTCATTAGTCACTACAAATTCTTTATTATCTATGAGATCTTGAATGACATTGCGGAGAACGAAGCATTCCTCGGTGGTGTGGCCACTATATTGGTGGTAGCCACAATATTTGTGGTGAGCATGATTGGAGAGGATCGTCTTGGGTTGGTACCCTTGCACGGGTGTGACTTGACCCTTTGCCTTGAGGACCTCAAACACTTCGGTTTGAGTCATGCCTTGGAGAGGCGTGTAGACACGGTCACTTCGGGACTTCTTCCCTTGAGGTGGAGGAACCTTTTTGTAATTCCCCTTGTCAATAGTGACGGCGTTGACCGAGGCCTCTTTTGTGGAGTTGGAAGCGGCCTTGTAGCGGTAAGAAGGAGTGGACTTCTTAATCTCCTTGAGCAAGTCATCCATGCGTACCCCCGCCTCATACATTTGGGAGAAGTCGGAGTAGCAAGCCCCACTTAGGTGAGTGCGGAGATCAATCTTGAGACACTTGAGAAATATGTCCATTTGCTCTTTTGTGTTCGGCCTCTCAACAATTTCAGAGAGTTTGTCATTCCATCTCCTTGTGAAGTCGATGAAGGACTCATTGTCTCGTTGAGTAGTGTTCTCTAGCTCTTTCCTTGTGGGCCGGTGAGTGGTGTTGCCTTGGTATTGGTTCTTGAAGGCAAGCATGGCGGAGTCCCAATCAAGACGGACAGTGAGCGGGAGAGTAGCATACCAATCTTTTGCCGCCCCCTCGAGAGTGAGAGGAAAGCATTGAGCCATCACCTTGGGGGAGACCTTCTTTGGAACCATTGCCCAAATATAAGTCTCAATGTGAGCCATAGGACAAGAGTTGCCCTTGAATTTGCTTATGTCGGGCATCTTGAACTTATCGGGAAGAGCGGCCATAGTACTCATGAGGATGGATGATTGATAAAGGCTTGTGTCGGAGCCTTTCCCCATGTTGAGCCCATTGAAGTTTTGGTCGATGTAGGCCATGATAGAATCCACCATTTGGGCTCATTGTTCTCGGAACTTGGTTCCCCCATCTTCTTGGTGCGGGTGTTGACATAAGGACTCTTGAACAAACCCTCGGTCCATTCGGATTCATCATCATTGTTCTTGTTCTTTCCCTTGGCAAGGTTGGTGAGCTTTTCTTTCATTAGCTCCATTTCGGCCTCGTGGGCCTCCCTTTGGCTGTCGAGGTGGGATTGCCAAATGTCGTCTTTGCTTTGTGCCTCTTTGTTAAGGGTGGAGACTTGCTCTTGGAGGAGTTGGACCATGGTTGAGAGCTGTTCGAGAGACATGGTGTTGCTGCTGCCGGTCATGGTTGATGTTGGAGCTGTTGGAGTGATCTCTTCACGGACTAACCGATTTGCTGAATCCCGGTAGACTTTGTAAGTACCAATTGAACCTATATTGCAGAAGAGGCCCTTGTCAGTCTTGGGTAACACTTGCGGTCCATGAAGAGGCTTAGAACACACAGTTGGGCACACGACTCGAACCACATAAGAAAAGACTCTTTTTTTTTTTTATAAGTCGGAGGGAATGAATCCCTTTTGGGGTTTCTAAGGAAATAATGGAATCGTCACACTAGTATATAGACCATCTCGCGGTCCCATATACTCATCGGATTCCATCGCGCTTGTGAATCCTACATGTATCGGGATTAAACTAAATTAATGTAGTAAAGCATACATGCGGGGACGGATTTTTATTTTCGTCCAAAGTAACCACTTTTTGGGGACGGATTTTTATTGCGTCCATTTCAACAAGTTGGCATGTATGATTTGAAGACATTAGTTTAGGGAAATCTCGGTACATGGAAACCGACTTGAGTCACGGAGTGTTAGACCCTAACTAGAATTGTGTGGTTTGTGCTCGGCTTGAATATGAGGCTCATAGGTCACCCCCGGCATGTAGTCTTGAACTACGCCACGGGCTGAGGTTTACCGCTTCGAAAGAGCCAAGGTCTGGTGGAGCTTGAAACTTTCTAGGACGGGCCTCAACGGGTTTGGAGTTGGACTTGTGCGACTCGATAGTGAGCAGTTCATAGGAATATGTGCATGTAGTGTGAGGTCTAACAAGTGACAAAATTTTTTATTATTTTTTTTTTCTTTGAAAAGAAAGAAAAACACACAAAACACATAAGCACATAAAGTTACAACTCCCGAATCACCCGTGTGACCGGTAAATAAAACACAAAATTAAAACAGTCCGAGGGTTCAATTATGTTCTGATGCAGGCCACTGTGCCCACACCCCACTGTTCTGCTCAGTCACTGAAACCTGTTTCTGTTCTGGGAACCAACCCAGAAGCGTGCGCCTCTGAGTGCTGATATGGGAAGCGCGCGCATGGCGCAATGTTTATGGGAGGCGCGCGCTTCTGGGGCACACCTGTCAGAATGTCAGACTTTGGACTCAGGGGATTGCCCTGGTCCCATGTTCATATTGTAACCCCTGCAGAAGTGATTAGTGCAGAATAACAGAAGAAGAAGTGGGCGATTCTGGTTCTTGATGCGGGATGCGCGCGCCTTAGGCTTAAAAGGCCAGACGCGCGCGCCTCCCCCATCAGGAAACAGAATGCCCAGAAAAGATGTAGATTTCGATCAGAATGCAAGTTTAACCCTCAAATAACATCCCCAGCGGAGTCGCCACTGTAGATACCCCGGGGAACCACGGCTTGGCTAGAGCGGTGAATTATCCTAGGATGTCTAACTTGTTTTTAGAGTCGCCACCTATGTTTTGAGGAACATAAGAAAAACCTATTGATTGTAGCCTAAGTTCGATTACGAAAACAGAGATTCTTTGTTTTGAGGTTCGGGGGTTAGATTACGAGATGGGAAGTACCGAAACACCCATCCCGCCCAACTAAAGTTGGTCTTGCTTGATCAAAATCTACATGAATGAAAATGTTCTTCTTCTTCTTCTTTAAGTCGTGAAAAGGGGGGATTTAAAATAGGATTTGGAATGTAGGAGATGACTCCTTAACCAACCTCAATGAGATGAGGTGATCATTAGAGTCATGTCCCAAAATGATTTGGGTGATTGCACATTTGATTAAAGTAAAAAGATAGAGAGGAGATGAAGTAGAAAAGAAAGGAAAAGATGGACTTTTACCTACAATTTGAAGAACTTCAAATGTTGCTTAATGAGATCCTTGGAGAACCTTTAGAAAGTGATTTTTTTGTCTAGTTTTCGATTGGGTTTTTCCGATGATTTTTCGATCCTTGAAAATGGAGGTAAAGAGAGGTTTTTATAGGTGAAAGAGGGGTGTTTTTGGTGCTAAAACTCAGTCACCAAGAAATCCTTCCCGGGCAAAATCTTGTAAATTGAGCAAGGGAGGGAATCCTTGCCAGAAATCTGTAACTGACGCCCAGAGGCGCGCGCTTCCTGCTTTGGGGGCGGGAGGCGCGCGCGCCTGGCTCCTCCTGTCGGAGGCGCGCGACTCAGAGAAGGCAATTTTGACAGAATGGACTAGAAAGTCAGCCCTGTCATTCAGTTTAGTCCCTGGACTTAACGAAGTCAGTCAGGAACTTAACGGAAGTGACAGAAACTAACGAGAAACACTTAAAATGGGGAGAAACACAAAATCAAATGTGAAATCGGGGTGAGCGGTCCAAGGCGGGGTGTCTACAGCGGGTCATTCTAATCATGGTTAAGCCCCAGTCGGAATCAAGACTTTTCCCCGAAGGCTACACCGAAGGCTACGCCGACATTCCGTCATGACCTCATTTTGAATAAGGCGTCGCGATCCTTGACCATGGGCTTAAGGATGATTAAAATAACTCGTTCATTAGGGCTTAACGACACAGTGTCACCCTATCCTTAGTACATGGCCCTTGCTAATTGCAGTCGTCACTAACACACGAGTTGGAGGCTGGTTAGGCCACGCTTGCATTTCATCAAGGAGTCACAACTCGGGCATTAATTTGGCCACAATTAGCTTTGAGCACGTATCAAGGATGTGGTGACGTGAACTAGACCAAAAACCAACCATAGTCACGGTATTTGTGTGTCACGGACAAGTGTGGTTGACTCGGTTCGGAAGGGAAAGTGCGATGGACCCGTGCGCGCATCGAAGGGAACAAGATCGTCCAACGAGCTGCATCGTGGCATCCACCCCGGGTTTAAAGGGTATTTGGAACGTTCACGGTCAAGTGCGCGTAGTGTGAAGTCATTCTATGCTCCTTTTTTTGAGTAAAAAGAGAGATTTTCAATTCGTTTTTCGATATCATGAGCATGGCATAAGCAAGATATGAACAAGTATGAACAAGCATGAATTGAGCAATCTATACACAACAAATCAAAGAATATAGGCAAACAAAGACCAAAACTTGTACATGTACCAAGTTGTGCACAAGAAAGAATTTTGAATCAAACTTTTGCAAAAGAAATATTTTACATTGAAACCCTTTTATACAAAGCAATTTGTGCACAACGAGGAGACTCAAGAAAACCCTTACAAAAAAGGGGTTATGCACGACGAGATTTTGGAAACCATTTTATTGACAAAAGATCATGCATAACCAAGTTTTATTACCTTTTAAAACCAAGTTTTGGCCAAAAGAATGAAGGTAATGTGCACAAGTAAGACTGTAAATTTGGAACCTGGACAAGCAGAAGCAGAGAGGGGCACCCAGAATGTTGCAGCCCTGCACTAAACTGTTAATTGGCAACATTCTGGTCCCTACCCAAAGTAGCCATACGGCTAAAGCAAGAGGGTGAAGATTTTTCTTAGTTTCTCCAACTTCTGATCATCAAGCCCCAGCTTATTGTGTTTCCAGAACGTATGTACTCAAAACAGTTCAAACAGAAACAACAAACACACACAAATATGCAAGAAGTCAACTAATGGGAACGTGAGTTTGACCCACCCAAGAATGCCCCCGAACCTTCTAGAAAGAAGTCCGAAAGCACTCTAATCCCCAGTGGAGTCGCCACTGTAAGGATCCCGTCCTCGGGGCGAAACAAGCAAGGTTCGCACGAGGACAAAATGCCAAACACGGGAACCGGTCAAATTTAACGGAGTCGCCACATTTTGTTAATTTTAAACCCAACAAAATGACAAAGGTTTGAGTTCAAAGGTTCGGAGGTCAGGTTACAACTTGGGAGGAGTTTTTACGTCCTCTCAAGTTGCCTCGGACAAAGCCGAGTCTCCCTAAGTTAGTTAAAATGTGCATATGTGTGTGTGTGTATGTAACGGGAAAAAATTATGTTATTGATTTTATTTGAGAAACTCGGCTGAAAAGGGGGCCTTGAGTGATAAGATAAAGGTCAGAGGGCAAAACAGACAATTTTTCCCTCCTACCTAAAGTAGCCGTACGGCTGGAGGAGACGATTCTGGGGTTTTACAGTTTGCTCAAGAACAGTCCAGTTCAGAACAGAAACAGGGCATTCTGTCTGAAGCTGGACAAACTGTTTGTAATCCCAGTTTGCAAGAAATCATTTTACAAGTTTTATAACATCATTCATATGCTAAATGATCATCACTTGGTCCCCCAAAACAAGTATTTGGGTGTGATCATGAGCAATCATAGGAGAAAATCAAGAAAGTTGATGAATGTCCCCTTTGGACCCAAGTTGGTCATTTGGTGAATAAAGATTGGAGCTTTATCACCAAGATGACATTTTATGACTTAAAATCCTTCCAAGAGTCAAAATAACACATAAAGATTGAATCTTTATGACCCAAAAGTGGGATTTTGAGGCTAAACCAAAGAGGAAAAATGCTGGACACTAATGTTCCACCACCCTCATGATTATCATGGCCAAACAAGCATACCATTTACATGAATAAGGAATATAAATGACAATCAACAAGTCTATGAGTGTCTAGGTTTAGAACCTCTTCCATACAAGGTATGGAGGGCACCTTTGAACTTCTCATAGCTTGGACAAGATAGTAATGTAATAGATAGATATATATAGTGCTTGATAATGGACAAGTCTTGCAAGAAACAAAAGGTGCTTGAAATGGACAAGTCTTTGCATGAATGAATAGTAAATACATGTATAACCAAGATATGAAAAGAAAATAGGAGTAAGATGAAGAGAAAGGAGGGGGGAGGTGGCTTTACCTATGATGGTTAAGGCCAATCTTCCTTTTTTCTCTCCTTTTTTGTAGGTGATCACTCTCACTCTTACTCTGTGGCAATTCCAGCAGAGTGACCTCTCTAATGTGTATTTCTCCCCCCCCCCCCGAAATGATCATCAAGGGGTTCTATTTATAGGGACTGAGGGTGCCCAAACCAGCCGTACCGCTAGGCCCCTCTAGTCCCCAAAGCATCCGTACGGCTCAGCCTGGCGAGCTTCTGGATTTTTCCGATTTTATACCAGAGTAGTCCTGGAATTTATAGTTTATCCTAGGGAGGTCCTGGCCTATCAGCTTATCCCTGAAACTATGCTAAGGCTACCTCTAAGATAGGTCGGTTTCAGATTGGGGTACTTACACCCGGTTGATGCCATGTGGTGACCATTTTGGGTCCATTGTTAGTTCTCATTAATAAGATTATTATTGTCATAAGTTTACAAAAATGTGTGTGTGAGTTTTTCACCCAAAACAAATGTGTGTCTTTCAGAAAAAGAAAAATGGAGATCACGTTTTCTCAAAATAAAAGGTCGTGTTTGCCTAAAAAGTTAATCCGCTAATGAAGCATGCTTCTCGAATCATGGTTAATAATTTCACCTTGAGGTTTAAAATGCTAAAGTCCTTTGCGGTTTTGTCCCCCGGAAACATCGTCCAAGGAGCCCACATCCGAATTGGCGTCCGAGACAACCATACACATGAGCGGGAAGACCAAACAATTGGGACACCGTCCACAAGGAGAGGCCCGAGCTCCATGAGCCTGAGAGTGGCTACACCAAATGAAAGACTGTGCCCTCGTCAAGTGCCATACACGAAGGTTATGCACTTTGGAAAGGGAATCACCAAAAGGCTTGGCCAATAGGCAAGCTCCCAACTCGCCCTCATGAGTAGACGACCCCGGCAATTGCAACGCCAAGCCAAGTGGAGGCCTCGCGACATCTTTCCCATGGAACCCGAGTTCCCCGTGGAAGACATGGAATATGCCGCCGACAACCCTTCCAACAACTATGGAAGAAAATGGATCATCGTGCTTCATGGGAACCCATCCTTAAAAAAAAAAAAAAAAGGAGAAGTGAGTCTTCCAGCCTCGTAGGTTCTAGAGAAAAAAAAAAGGGGGGGGAGTCCATTCTGGACCGTGTCTTTTTATTTCTACAGAGTTCCGCACTTGGACATGTATGTACAAAGTTATCTAAATAAAAAAGTCATTTTCCTTCTCTTCTCTCTAGACTTGAGACATTATTTGCAATATATGTTTACTCTTGAAATTGCCTTGCTTGTTATTATCAATTGATTGCTACGTCCCCAAAATGACGAATTGACTTCTAAGCATACTAGTCAATGACGACTCATTAAGGACGAATGGACCTAACACAAATGAAAAGCGCCAAATGCAAACAATTAATCTTGATATGAATAAATGTTGTGATCAATTGGCATGAAGAAACCATCAATGGCAAATCTTCCCTCATACTTTACCCTGATACACCACCCGATACACCTTTCCTATACAAATCCTTGATGCGCATCAAAGGCATCCCGAGACAATGAAAAGGCGAGGATGTTGTTGCTCAACCACCAAGATTTAACCACGATCGCGCGTGCGCAACCAAGCAAAGGACTTCCCAGATCTTCAAAAGTCAAAGTAAGAAGTGGCAGAATTCCACCAAGGGGCTACAAATGAGCCAAGGTCCAAGATAGCAAGTTGGGGCTAATGTTTCCCCTCTCTCTAAAAAAAAAAATGATAAGAGAGAAAGAAATGGATAATGGAAAAAAGGAAAGCAAATGAATAATGGCAAAGAGGAAGTTTACCTCAAAAGCTCACCAAGTTCACTGCAAAAGTCCACCTCAAAGAACATCCCGAGGAGTTCACCGCAAAGAAAAGCGATCTACATCAGCAAAGCAACAACATCCTTCGAAAGGACACCAACCCCAGCAAAAGGAGGCCCCACGGCCGAACTACGGCGACCTGAGCTCCTCAAACTGAGGGGAACGTAGGCAACCTTCGGGTCCGGTCACAGCATGAAATGAATCCATCAAACCTCGATCCTCCCAAAATGACCCGGTTCCCTTCCCTTGGTCCCATCAATGACCAATTTCCCAAATAATGACCAATCTCCCCATAAACACCTTTTGATCTTGCCATTGATCGAATCTTAATCTTAATTGATCACAACATTTATACATGTTAAGGCTAAGTGCTTGTTATAATCTTGACTTAATAATAAACATGGTCCATTCCAGCAATCATTTGATGATATTAACTAGGGCAAGTTTCAGATGTCTCAACAAGTCTTCTTCTCTCTACATCTTAGGAAAGAGCTAAACACTTGTATTCTGTCAAGCAAGGGCTTCCTCCCGTTCCATGATAATACATTGTTCACCAAAATAAAGGGACTCTCTCCCGCCTAAATAAAGGCCCTTGCATGTCTCCTCCAAAAAATACTTTAAAGTCCCCGTTCTATCGAGTCGGCTGGATCACTCATAAAAAGGGAAAAGGAAAAGACGCAAAAAAAGTAGCCCGCTAGGCTGAAAACCCGCAAGGGCGGCCTAGGCAAAAGAAAGGGTGCGTCATGAAAAAAGGGATGGGTTCCTAACCTCACTTCAAAGGTCAAAAGACGATATTGGGTCTACGCAAACATCAAAAGTCGGAGGACGACATTGGGGCTACCTCCACATCAACAACGATCACAAGGACATGGGGCTACCCCGACACATACAATGACATTGGAGCTACGCCGCACCGACGCCGACAAGGACATGGGGCTACCCCGACATCAACGACAAGAAGGACATGGGGCTACCCCGACACATACAATGACATTGGGGCTACGCCACCACCAACACCGACAAAAACACGGGGCTATGCCCCCATCGACGACAGCAGCAACAAAGATGACATTGGGCCTATCCCCACGACAGCGACAAGCCAATATCCTACCACCGGTGACTTCTCAGCAAATGGACCAAATCCAAAGGACTTTATGCTTAACCAACCTCATGGTTAAGTTAAAATAAAAAATTTGATTAACATGCTTTGTTAAAAGATTTGCTTTTGGGAATAAGTACTCCCGATTTGCCCATGTGGCGTCATTTGTTAAAGACATTGTTTCAAGCAAAATGCTTTTGATCCCCTCTCAAAATGATTGTTCCAAAGTCTTAGACCCTTTTTTCCACAATGAGTCTTGAAGGTCACCCCTAGGCTCTTTCCCGGTATCAAGAAAATGTGTCAACCATCCCACAGTGTAGGCTTGACCAAATCTTCATCCCCCGAGTGACCCTTTAGATTAAAACCTTGACTTAGAATAGTCGTTATAGGCTAGAGCCTTTATCCCGGCAGTCCTTAGAGGGACGTAAGACCAGTTTTCCCGTCAATCTCCCCAAAGATGGAGTTGACCCCGGTCAAGCTATGACTTAGAATAGTCGTTATAGGTTAGAGCCTTTGTCCCGGCAGTCCTTAGAGGGACGTAAGACCAATTTTCCCGTCAAAACTCCCAAAGATGGAGTTGACCAAACCTTGACTCAGAATAGTCATTATAGGCTAGAGCCTTTATCCCGGCAGTCCTTAGTGGGACGTAAGACCAGTTTGCCTTGTTAAACTCCCCAAAGGTGGAGTTGACTCGAATGTTTTGACCCGGCAGTCCGAGTGGACGTAAGACCCTCCTTTTAGTTAACCATCTCGTAGTCAGAGTTGACCAAAACCTTGATTTTGACCAAAAGATGGAATGATGAAAAAGTTGACAAACCCTTTAGGTTGACCAAATGAGAGTCAAGCCCCTGTGAGATAAAGCCTAGGTCCCTAGAGTGACCCCATGTGAGAAAAGGTTTAGGTCCTTTGAGTGACCCCTTTTGAGACAAGTCTAGGTCCCTTGAGTGACCCCTTGTGAGATAAAGTTTAAATCCCCCGAGTGACCCTTGCAAAGATAAAAATTAGGCCGTCCCTAACGTAAGCCCCGTAATGTCCATCCTTGTAAGCCAACCTTCTCGTAGTTAGTGTTGACCATGTCCCGGCCGTCCTTCGTAAGTCCAACCATTTAGTCAACCCTCTCCCATAGAGCTAAGTTGACCATGTCCCGCCTCTGCCTCGCCTAGAGTCACGCTTCCTTGTCCATGTCACGGTAAGTCAACCCTCTCCCATAGAGCCAAGTTGACCATGTCCCGGCCGTACTTCGTAAGTCCAACCATTTAGTTGACCCGTTTACATAGTCGACCCTCCACCATGAGATAAGTTGACCATGTCCCGTGTAAGTCGACCCTCTCCAATAGAGCCAAGTTGACCATGTCCTGTGTAAGTCGACCCTCTCCAATAGAGCCAAGTTGACCATGTCCCGCCTCTGCCTCGCCTAGAGTCACGCTTCCTTGTCCCGTGTAAGTCAACCCTCTCCAATAGAGCCAAGTTGACCATGTCTTGTGTAAGTCAACCCTCTCCAATAGAGTCAAGTTGACCATGTCCCCAGCAAGTCAACCCTCTACCATAGAGCCAAGTTGACCATTCCCCGCCTCTGACCCCGCGAGTCATGCTTCCTTATAAGTCAACCCTCTCCCATAGAGCCAAGTTGACCTTGTCCCGCCTCTGACCCCTAGAGTCATGCCTCCTTGCGGACCTTAGTAACCCCGCGTACCCCCGAACTACGTTAGGCTTGATTCCCCGCGAACAGGATACGTAGGAATCCTATACCACTAGGTCCATCCATGCAACCAAAATCGGTTAAAGCCGTCGTCCCGTCAGATTGGGATGCTTATTTTTATCGACAACCCCGCTCCTTCGAAGCGACGTTGCCGAGGGGCTCTGTAAGTACCCCAATCTAAAATCGACCTATCTTAGAGGTAGCCTTAGCACCGTTTCAGGGATAAGCTGATAGGCCAGGACCTCCCTAGGATAAGCTATAAATTCCAGGACTACTCTGGTATAAAATTGGAAAAATCCAGAAGCTCGCCATGATGAGCCGTACGGATGCTTTGGGGACTAGAGGGGCCTAGCCGTACGGCTGGTTTGGGCACCCTCAGTCCCTATAAATAGAACCCCTTGCTGATCATTTCAGGGGGGGGGGAGAAATACACATTAGAGAGGTCACTCTGCTGGAATTACCACAGAGCAAAAGTGAGAGTGATCACAAACCCAAAAAAGGAGAGAAGAAAGGAAGATTGACCATAACCATCATAGGTAAAGCCACCTCCCCCCCTCTTTTCTCTTCATCTTACTCCTATTTTCTTTCTTATATCTTGGTTATACATGTATTTACTCTTCATTCATGCAAAGACTTGTCCATTTCAAGCACCTTTTATTTCTTGCAAGACTTGTCCATTATCAAGCACTATATACCTATCTATTACATTACTATCTTGTCCAAGCTATGAGAAGTTCAAAGGTGCCCTCCATACCTTGTATGGAAGAGGTTCTAAACCTAGACACTCATAGACTTGTTGATTGTCATTTACATTCCTTATTCATTTAAATGTTATGCTTGTTTGGCCATGATAATCATGAGGGTGGTGGAACCTTAGTGTCCATCATTTTCCTCTTTTGGTTTAGCCTCAAAATCCCACTTTTTGGTCATAAAGATTCAATCTTTATGTGTTATTTTGGCTCTTGGAAGGATTTTAAGTCATAAAATGTCATCTTGGTGATAAATTTCCAATCTTTATTCACCAAATGACCAACTTTGACCCAAAGGGGACATTCATCAACTTTCTTGATTTTCTCCTATGATTGCTCATGATCACACCCAAATACTTGTTTTGGGGGACCAAGTGATGATCATGTAGCATAAGAATGATGTTATAAAACTTGTAGAATGATTTCTTGCAAACTGGGATCAAAAACAGTTTGTCCAGCTTCAGACAGAATGCCCTGTTTCTGTTCTGAACTGGACTGTTCTTGAGCAAACTGTAAAACCCCAGAATTGCCTCCTCCAGCCGTACGGCTACTTTAGGTAGGAGGGCAAAATTGTCTGTTTTGCCCTCTGACCTTTATCTTATCACTCAAGGCCCCTTTTTCAGTCAAGTTTTCTCAAATAAAATCAATGACATAATTTTTTCCGTTAAATACACACACACACATATGCACATTTTAACTAACTTAGGGAGACTCGGCTTTGTCCGAGGCAACTTGAGAGGACGTAAAAACTCATCCCAAGTTGTAAACTGATCTCCGAACCTTTGTCATTTTGTTGGGTTTAAAATTAACAAAATGTGGCGACTCCATTAAATTTGACCGGTTCCCGTGTTTGGCGTTTCGCCCCCATACATTCCATCGCGTTTTCCGCGTGCGGGGCGGGATCCTTATAAGGGGGAGTATCCAGACAACACTCAAATTTCATTGTACTCTTTTTCCTTCGTCCGGGGTTATTTTTCCCACTGGGTTTTGTTACCCGCCAAGGTTTTAACGAGGCAATGAGCGTTTATTAAAAAGATTGTGAGTTGTACTCTTTTCCTTCGAGATTATTATTCCCAAAGGTTTTTTACTTGGAAGGTTTTTGATGAGGCAACATGTGCAACACAATCATCATTCAATAGAAATCTCCAAGGAGGAGTAAGCGACTAAAAGATCGCGAGTAATGTTTTGTTCAAGGGGGAGCATCATGAAGCTAAGGAATCGTGTACTCTTTTTCCTTTACTAGAGTTTTTATCCCACGGGGTTTTTCTCTGGTAAGGTTTTAATGAGGCATACTACTTAGCTTTGGACATCCAAGGGGGAGTGTTATAAAATATTATTGTGTGGATGTCCGTTGGACCAGAAGCTTACAAGAGAAGCTTTCACGAAGCTTACTAGGGAAGCTTTGTAAATATCTCCAAGCAAGCTTATAAAGGAAGATTTGTAAATATCTTCAGGCAAGCTTACAAAGGAAGCTGTGTAAATATCTTTAGTGAAGCTTACAAGGGAAGCCTTACTAAAGAATAATGTTTATTTTTATGAAAGCTTACAGAGGAAGCCAATTTTCACCTATAAATAGTAGACCCTAGTTTTCATTTCAATATAGCTCAGAAGTTCCTAACTTCTAAATTTCTCTCTATTGTATACTCTCTTTATAATAGTCTGGAAATAAAATACTCCATCCGTCCCAAAACAGATTGCACCATTTTGGAAATGCACGAGAATTAAGGAGAGAGTAAATATATTCAATTTATTGTTAATCTGATATGTCTAAAAATAATTAGAAGAAGATATTTTTTTAATTAACTCATTATTATTAGTTCAAACACACCCATCCAAATTAATTGCTCACCACCATTATTGTGGCAACACCACTATTATTCCCAGCAACACCACTACTCCTAACCACAGACCACCACTGCCATCATTATCCCACCACATCCAACCACCACAAACCACCCACCACCACAACCACCATTATCCCACCACAGTCAGTAACCACAAACCACCCACCACTACAACCACCATTATCTCACCACATCCAACAACCACAAACCACCCACCATCACTGCCATCAATGCCGACAACTACCACCAACTACACCCAGATCTGTAAGAAAAACCACCCAAAAAAATCTTGCGTTCATCACCGACTCTTTTGAGATGGAAGAAAAGGACTAAAATTAGCACTTTCAACCTCCTGCACCATTAAAAAAAACAAAAACAAGTCACTAAATGAGCAAAAAAACAAACAAAACAAAAAAACCGACACGAACACAAAAACAAGCAAGAACAAGAACACACACATTCAGAATTGCACACACACAAGAACAGACATAAACCCACGTAGAAACAGACTCACACACACCCAGATCCACAAAAAACGCACACACCCAGATCTTCAAAAATTCAAAAAATCAAACATAGATCTAGAACTTAAATGATAGATCGAAACAAAAGATAGAGAGAGAGAGAGAACCTGGAAGGAAAATATATGGCGGAGTTCATAGGTGTGGATCGACGACGACAGTTTTTGTGGTGTGGGGGTTTGTAAAGTGGGGAGATGTAGAAATGTTGAGGAAGAGAAGAGAACAACAAAAGAGAGAGGCTAATGGTCGCGGTTGCGGAGGGAGGCAGCAACAGTAGTGGGTGGAGGTGATAATGGACGAATGGTGTTAGAGGGTAGGGGTGGTTGCAATGCCTTCTCCCTAGGATTGTGTTAGAGAGAGAGGGAAAAGGGAGAGAGGGAGACTAACTGTTGAGCGGCGGCGACGGTGAAGGTGGTGGAGTAGGGTGTTGGTGGCAGAGGGCGGTGGTGGCGGAGGAGGGTGATTGTGGAAACTAGAGGGAGCTTCTCTCTAGATTTGGGTTGTGGAGAAAGAGAACATTTTGAAATAATGGGGTTAGGAGGGTGGAAATTTGAGTTCTATTTAAAATGGGTTTGGGCTGATTTGAAAAGATAATTTGGATACTTAGTGTTAATAGTGTGGGGTATGTTCAATATAATAACAATATAAGTTGTCCATTTAAGGAAATGAGACTTACCAATGGGACACCAAAAAGAAAATAAGTACAAGCTGTTTTGGGACGGAGGGAGTATTCTCTATTGAGATTCTGCTCTTGGTTCTCCAGTTTTATAACAAATTGCACTTTTTATAATAGTCTGGAAATAAAATATTATCTATTGAGATTCTGCTATTGGTTCTCCAGTTTTATAACAAATTGCACTTAATTATGAGCAATGCTAGGGGCACAAAATAAAGTCACAAAATCTTGCTCACAAATTGAGGTGGCGATATTTTATTGGTTGCATCGATAATGGACCCGCCACACTCTACTTAAAAACACCAATAAAATCATTACACCTAGGATTTTGTGAGCAATATTTTGTGACTTTTTTGTGCTCCTAGTATTATTCCTTAATTATTATGAGTGAGTCTTAGGAAAAACGCGTTTTTCCTTAAGCAAAGGAAAAACGTGTTTCTCAAAGACGCTGGCATTATTATTCAAAAACAAGAGGTGGCATTTTTGTAAATACTGGCAACCATGATAAATGCCCAGTGTTAATATTAGAAATAGCCAGTGATTTCATACTGGCGTTTTATAAACATGAAACTGACACTTTTCTTAAGTGCCAGTGGTAATGTTAAAAATTGCCACTGACATTTTTTTACATTGAAACTGGCAATTATTAAAAGTGCCAGTGGTAGTGTTAATAAGTGCCAGCCATTACACTGACACTTTTTAACATTGATACTGGCACTTATTAAAAACTGCCAGTGTTAGTGTCAATAAATGCCAGTGTACATGTGCTGGCACTTTACACTATCGCTTGCACTTCCGATCAACGCCAAACAACTTCCCGTTAATTACAAAAATGCCACCGCACCAAACTTAAAAACACGTTTTACGCTTGCTTAAGGAAAAAGCCGTTTTTTCCCAGTTTTTCACAATTATTATTATTTTTATTTTTTTTAATTTCAGTAATCAATCGGTGACATTTTTTTTTTATTTTCTTTAGCAGACCAGTAACAGAAAAATTTAGGGGAAGGAAAATACAAAGAGAGAGGAGAGAAACGCAGGCAGGGAGATCTACCCTAAAGGCCTAAAGCAACAACAAGAATCACCCCCGAATTCCCGGATAGATCGGACCCTTTGTCTGCAAATTTAGGGTTTTGTGTTCCCTAATATTTCAAACATTTTCCCGTTATACACATACAAATTATTATTTGATCGATTATTTTTTTTATGTATATGTGTTGATATAAGCTTGATCTGGATTGTGTCGTGGAGCTTTAGTGTTTGTTGGTGGAGAGATTGGTGGCTGATTGAGTATAATTTTTGAGAAATTGGGGAAATTTGAATGAATGGCGTCGGTTCAGGTGATGCCCAATTCGGGCACTTTGGCATCAAAGAAGGAGCAACACAAGGAAGCCGGAAGAAAACGGGTATGTGGTGTCTGCATTGTAAAATCTCAATCTTGATTACGATTACGATTTTGGTGCTACGATTGTTGCTTGTTTGCCTCGTAATACATGGAGGTGGAAATGGGTTTTTTGAGTTGGGTGAATTTATTTATTATTATTATTTTTTTTTTTGGGCTCAATTTGCATTTTAACCTATAATAATGGATATTCATCTTGTGCCCTCAATTGAATTTGTGCATGTTGATTTAGCTGACAGACCAAGGTTGCGTTTGGTGCATCAAGCACTTGATGCTTAATATAATGAGGGGTAAATTTGGAGATATGATGCATTTGATCACATTGAGCTCTACATGTTGAGTGTTGACCATTATTCATTAAGCAAGGATTTTGATTCTCAAATCATTAAGAGGATATTGGACATATTCATGTTGAATGAAAGAATTAAATCATTCATCCTACCCCCAAATTAGCCTATATTTTATTAATCATCAAGCATCAAGTGCTTGATGTTATCAAACGCAACCTAAGGGAAGCCTACTTGTTGATGGCATTCACTATGCGTAGAACAGCTCCTATAAGATTAGCTTACTTTGGTTTTTTATTTGATATCTGATGGATTTCTAATCAATATATTTGTAATCTGTTTCCCCCCCGGTATATACTCCCTCCGTCCCACCTCACTTGAGACTTATTTCCATTTTGGTCCGTCCCACTTCACTTGAGACTCCCCAAAATGGTAATCTTTTTATAATTTTATATTCAGTCTACCCCACCCACTCATTCTCTCTCTTCATTTTACACCACACAATTCATTCAACCAACCTACTATTAACCCCACTCATTCTCTCTCTTCATTTTCTACCACACATTTCTTTTATTTTATTTTTTTTCCTTAGTTATTGTGCCCACCTCTTAGGTCTCAAGTGAGGTGGGACGGAGGGAGTATGTACTTTTTTGTATCTTATCAAGGGAAAAAAAAAGCATGTGGGTACCAACAATGTATGCATACCCTGCCCAACTAAAAGTTGGTATGTATAGTATGAGGAAGAAAATCCTCATTAGATCCACTTATCACTTCTTAGACTAGGAAACTTTCACCTCATGACTCCATGCGAAACTCGTGAAGTAACAACTTCTAAAATATTGTTATGATTATGTCAATCCTAATGGTAGATCATCTGTGTTGGCCCCTGCCATGATGAAGTTCTGGCTTTGCCCCTGACGTTCTTGCTAAATTATTAGCCTCGCATGAAACCTTTGACACTATACAAACCTAAAAGCTTAACCTTGTATTTATGCTGTTGCTAAAAGAGTTCATTACTACTGTGTAAAATATGGATATAAAGTATCTGATTGGTGCAATTTTGTTTATTGTACTGGTGAAGCTTGATGCTTCAAAATGGTTACGAAACATGTATGGCGCATTTACTTACACAATTGAAGAAATTTTCTTTATTTTAAGACATATTCCCTCCGTTCCAGAAAAGATGAAACATTTACTTTGGAGTTGGGAAATTAAGGATATAATATTATATTAAGAATGAAAGGTAGAGAGGAAGAGAGAGAATTAGTGGGGGTGGAAAGAGAATGAGTGGAGAATAATGAGTGGTTGGGAGGAAGAGAGAGAATGAGTGGAGGATTATAAAAGTAATAAAAAGCTTCCATTTTTGGATTGTTGCAACTTTTGTGAAATACCCTAAATGACAAAATGTTGCAACTTCCTTGGAACGGAGGGAGTATGCAACTTGCTGTTGTTTTACCTTGAGCACTAAAGACATTTTTTAAAACCCAATTATGCTTATTCAAAAAATATGACTAAGCAAAATATAGGTACACTAAATAATTTGTAATTGAATTGTTTCATTGAATCTCTGAAATAAATGCACTTTTGAAAGTTGACCATATTTCATGTTAAATGCAAATTCCACAAATTATAACCTATAAAGAATATATCATCATTTATATTCCACAAAACGACAGAACTTTCACTATAAAAGAAAATTGTCTATCTCAAAGGGGCGGATATATTTTCAAATCCTCATAAAGTGTCTAAAAGTGAAATTCAAACTAATCAAACAAAAGAGAGATGTAGGATCGTCATATGAAAAATGCCTCGTGATCTTGGAAAGCACTACAACACAAACTCTTGCCAGTCTATGACTTGTGGATGAGACCCACCAGGACTGAATATGAATTGTGTGACATCCTTTCTGACAGACATCTTATCTGCAAACGCAGCTTACTGAGTAGGGTATTCCTGCTTCTTGGTACATACGAGAATTAGGACTTTTTCTTTGCGTAAACATGACTTGGGGTTTTGTGAACACCTGCTTTAGTGATGCAGTTATCATTGCTAGACAGCTGGAGTGTTGCTTCATAGCTTACTATCTTTGCAATTCTTATCTTGTGGATGCACTATGATAAAGTTTTCCTTTCTTATTTAGACTATTATGATAGTATTGTAGGATTCAGTAGCCCAATTCTTTTGTTGTGTATCATATGTTCTTCTTTTATTGTTTTCCTATCTGAATCATACTCCACAATACTTCCCAATAGCTTATATGTGTGTGTGCGCGTGTATATATGTATACACAAAGATTCCAAGTCATATTTTGGATTTTAAGATTACTTTGCACTGACACAATGCAGTGCAATTAACTTTGGATTTCACTCAATTGTCATTGTTTGAACTGGTTTCACACCACCTTAGTACAGCATAATGTCCTTGGAGGTGTTTTCACTGATTTTGCTAATTAATTTTTTTTTTGATAAGTACTGATTTTGCTAATTAATGTCTTGTGACACTCTAAATCATAAGGGTTTTTATGGTTATTTGTTTGGACTTCCGAGCATTTGTGTTGTCAGATATTTGCTATTGACAGACAATCACAATATCCTGGCTCGTGGTCTACTTTTCTGTTTGCTGATTCATTTAGTCTTAAAATTTTCTCATAATGAGTATGACGCCGTCTATTTGTCCTTCATTTACAGCTGGAGGAGTTTCGTAAGAAGAAAGCAGCAGCCAAGAAAGCTGCATCCATCACTAAACAAGATCCTGGTGATGCAGTCCTACATGAGAAACAAGCTTCAGTATCTAAAGATGCGGGCCTGGCTGATTCAGATGGAATTTGCATATCTGATGAGGTCGGTAGACCAATTGATGAAGAAAATGCCTCACAATCAAGTGAGTTTGCTCGTAAAACTCAGTTAGATTCTTCTTATGGTACACATACTAGTCCTCCATCTGCGAGCAACTACAGTGGATACGCTGCAGATACAGTAAGGGTTTATACATCAGGTGCGGTGTTGAGAGACAGTGATGCATCACTTGGAATTGTTGGAAATAACCTTGGCACGGATGCTGGAACCTCAGTAAAAATTGCTGATGGGGTTGCATCTGAACAAAGTAGTCCTTTGAATCCACCTTCGGTTCTGGATATTGATGGCGATTCCAGTCAATATAGTGCTCATAGGCCAGCAGAAGCTCTTTCAAATAGTCGTGACGGACTCTTGAAGGATTTTGCTGTTAGTCCCGTTACATCTGCAGTTTTTGGTACCAAGTCATCTCCTGAAATTTCTGGAAGTATCCCAATTCAAAATAAGTCAAGCTATACTATCCTACCATCAAATGGCCCAACATCCTCCCCTTATGAAGGTGGTGACAGTTTTTCTTTTCTGTACGGCAGACTGTTTACCATATCTCCATTTTTACTGATAATTCTTTTGATGTTGAACAACTTTTAGATGGTGCATCTGTGCACAATAGTTTTCTAGTTCCTGATAAGGGTGAGCGGAAGTACAGTAATGCCTACGGCCATTCCACCAGCGATAATGGCCAATCTCCATGGTCATCAGAAAATAGATCTACGAGCTTCAGTTTTGACGTTGGAAGCTCATCTTCTCATGTACCATGGTCTTCAGCTGCAAGTGGAAGGAGATCTCGTACTTCATTCCTGGATTCTATCACCCCGTCAAGTATTTCTTCAGCACCCTCACCCACTGAAGTAGATAAGGCAAACTCTTCTAGTTCGAAATTTTATCCTGTAGACGTTCCGATTTCATCTGCTTCTAAGAGTTCCATGTACTCCTTTGGTGCTACGAATAATGGTGGTGACCTGTCTAGGCATGGTGTTTCTGAAGTTAGTATGGAGAAGAAGCAGGACTTTTATTCTGCAAAACAGGATGAAGAATTTGCTGCTTTGGAACAGGTTCTACATTCTGTTTCTCAAACTTTTATTTTACTATCCTTTTTTGTTTTTGTTCTTGGCCCTCTGAACATACATCAATGAGCCTCATAAATGACACTCCTTAGGTAAGCTGACAACCTGTCAGATTGCCACTGCTTAATGATCTTACCTATATCTTTGACTAGACTGATGAGATGAAAATCTGCAATCTTACAAGATGCATCCTCCTTAGGGGTTAGGGTAGTAGAAGTAGAATCATGAGTCATGACTCATGCATAATACGTATAGCCTAAAACTCACTGAAGATCCCCGTTAAACTGTTAGATGACTTCATAATGAAACAAGATAGGAGAAAACATCATCGAGGACCATCCAGCCCATGCACCTTATCATCGCTATGCTCCTACGCTGTCATTTCTAAAGCTCAACTTCCTTCAGAGGTCTCTCTCTTTCTCGCAGACAAAGTTTTCCACTGTCCTTAAATATTGGTCTAATCATCACCTATTCCTTATTAAATAGCGGAAACGCTAGAAATTTCCTTAGAATCGCATCAGGATGACAATGACTACCCCAACATGTAACTCAATCTCTATAATGCAGGTGCGTGACTTTTCGCAGTTGTATCCTATGAGAAAGTTTGAAGTTAGCGTCTGCCTCTGTAATTGCATTGATACCCTAACTTGCGTCCTCCTTTAAGATGCACCTGTCAAACTCACCACTCTAATGGCCCCTTGAAAATTCATGTTCCTGTAAATGCTCCCACCTTCCTCAAACCTTTATATATCCCCATCTCATTAATGATCCTTGGCTTTTCACCCTTGTAGTGGACCCCTGTTTCAGCTCTTGAGATGCTTCTTCAGAGTCTAAGCTGCTTCATCGTCACGAAACCACCCCACCCCTCAACACCTCTCCATCTAGCTCTCAGCTCACCCCATTCGCGGAACGGCTGAGCAAGGCTCTTAAAATCCAGCGCGGACATGCTATGAATTTTCAAACTGAAACAGGTTTGGGTTCCGTCAAGCATCATTGGACTCTTAACATAATTAGGGAATAGGGTCTGAAACACCCCTAGAGAGGGAAAAGTTCAAACTAATCCAAGGAGCGCATCTTCCCCCTCTACAACTTGGAATCTATTCATATTAGCTGTAACCTTCTAATACCCATGTCCAACCGACTGAAATGAGCATTGAGCAAGAGGGGTACCTCTTTGATCTTTTCTTATTTCTGTTTTGATTAGAAAAGAGAATCTTACCTCTCATCCACAAGTCCATATGATGATTCATGTTAGCCTACCCTAAATCTTTTTGGGACTGAGTTTTTTAGTTGCTGACTAGAAAAGAGAATGATATTCAAAATGTTTTTTTTTTTTTTTACAAAGAAGATATGGAAAAGTTGTCTTTCCTTAAAGATGATGCAAGAAAGAAGAAAGAAAAATGAAGAAAGAAAAAAGAAGAAAGAAAAAGAGTGAAGAGAAGACAGAAAGTGAAAACAAATACTCCCTCTGTCCCATTTCAAATTGCAAAATTTGCCATTTTAGGTGTCCCATAGAAATTGCAAAATCTAAAAGTGGAAAGTTGTTATTAATTTTCAATTAGTGGGTCCTAGGTGTCATTCACACATCAACTAACCCACATACTATTCCCTACCCCACTTTCTCTCTCCTACCCAACTATCTACCCTCACAACACATCACCTTTTTCACTTTTTACCTTAATTCTTGTGCCATGATATTTTTTTGCAATTTGAAGTGGGACAGAGGGAGTATTAAAGAAGTAATTAGTGTCTGACAGTCATGTTGGTTAGCAGGAAATGTGATTCCATGGAAGGCACGCGTCACATAGCCCAAACAGAAGCCTAGAATATTACTATGTTCCAAAAATGATTTAATGATAATGTCTGGTCCTAAAAAATTCTAATCTTTTGTTCTAAATATCACAACACTGCATTCGTTCTGCTATTCCCCATATCTATTCTTGCGAAGCGGTAGCAAATAAACTATAGACTAATGGCTTATCCAAGTCTTACCATTTAAGCCAAAAAACTGATTCCATAATAGCCAAGCAGCCTCACAATGAAGAATACATGGTTATGCGTCTCTACTTCTTACGCATTACACTTCAATTAGGAGAAAGCTTTTTAGTAACAAGTCCTGAGTGTTACAGTTCTTCAGAACAAGTGACCAAGTCTTATCTTGTAGGGAACCTTGGCTTTCCAAATAAAGGAGGAAGTTGGGGTACTTGGAAATGAGTTCTTCACCTTTCAAGGGGTGTGAGGCAGGGAAGTCCAAACTAATCCTGAGAGCACATCTTCCCATAAATTGGCATCTGTCCATATGAGTAGTAACTTTTTAACACCCATGTCTTACCAAGTGAAATGATTAGTGAGGTAGGGGGTACGTCTTAGACCATACTCCTTTGTAAACTGAATAGACTTGATAAATATACTAGTGACTCTCGCCCCCTCCCCATATTCACTGGGATCCTTCACCATTTCAAGGGTAGCGAGACCCTAACAAAAACATAAACAAGATGGAAGTGTGACTAGTAGAAGGGGGTGGGGGAATCCAGTTATCTTTGTTGGCAAACCCAATAGCAGGCCCATACTCTCATCTTCCTCATAGAAATTAATTCCGCTATCACATGCCTCTTTGGCAGGTTTACATACAGACACTTGTTCATTCTCTCCAGCCTCTACCCATTATGCAATCATGAAAGAAGTCAAAAGCCTTGTCCTAGAAAAGTAACTTCTCAATTGATCCATTACTAGCATGATAGGCAGTTGGTGCTATTCTGCCCGCCTTCCACTTTTAGGCTTCCCGTTTTTCCTTGGTTATGTGTGTCGGGGAAGTTTTCTTAGTGAATCTAAGTGCATTGAACCTACAATCGCTTGACAAATACATATACATATACATTTACATATACATATATATACTCCCTCCGTCCCAGCACAAGTAGGATTAGAGGAGTGGGCGCAATAATTAAGACAAAAGTAGTGTATGTATGGTAGAAAATGAAGCGAGAGAATGAGTGAGGTAAATAGTAGTGTTGATTGAATAAATTGAGTGGTGGAATATGAAGAAAGAGAATGAGTTGGGTTAAATGGTGGGGTTGGTTGGATATAAATATATTAAAACATTTCCATTTTGAGCAGTCTCAATTGTTTTGGGACGGCCTAAAAGGGAAAGAAGTCCTACTTGTGCTATGTATATATATATATATATATATATAAATGTATCATCTTGCTTATAGTTGGCTATTACATGTTACTCTATTGTTAATTGTAATGCAAGTTAAAGTAACATGCAGGGAATATTTTGTATGGATAATAGTAACCACCAATCTTAGACCTTCGAGCTTGACATTCAGCTTGTGGACTCATTAGTGGAACACATGTTACACATGCTTTGAGAAGCATGTGTTTGTAGTAGTTGGTCTGGCGCGTTGCTTGTTGCGCCACCCTTCCCTCGGAATTCTTGTGCGTCTTAGGGAGGTAAAAGTAGGTGAATACCAAATATGTTCTTGTGAGGTTGGTGTTTGAATACCTTGTTGCTTCAAATGTTCTATATTTTCATCATATCTTGGTCTTACAACAATGGGTTAGGGAGTGACCTGCCGCACCTGCACCTAAAGCATGTTGTATTTTTCTAATTCTCCCCCTATTTTAAAATAAGTGTGTTGTTTGAGCCATCAACGAGATTAAGAGAAGTCAATTGACTTTATGTGTGTGTGTGTGTATATACATTTATATAGAGAGAGATTTGTATGTGTTAGATTTTCCAATGTTGCCTATTTTGGGGGTGGGCTAATTAGTGAGCATTAAGTGATTGTCCAATATGGAATCTCACAATGCGGACACTTATTTGGACGACCCAAAAAATAGAAAACTAGACATTCATTCTAGAGGGCAAGGACGATAAAGTTAATCATATTGCTGTTCTAGATCGTGCTTCTTTCCTATGTCTTGTAAAAGGTTTAGTTTGTTACTCAATAAGTTGGCATGTTATCAGTATCTGTACGTGTAGCTTTCTGCAGCTTATAATGTCTTTTTCTTACTTTCTTCTAATTGATCTATTTTGTATGGGGCAGCATATAGAAGATTTAACACAAGAAAAGTTTTCTTTGCAACGAGCTCTGGAGGCTTCTCGAGCTTTGGCAGAGTCTTTAGCCTCTGAAAACACGGCACTGACCGATAGTTATAACAACCAGGTTGGATTCTTGTTGCTTACGTATGATGCTTTTGAAAAGTTAATGAATAATGTGCTCATTGAATTCCAAGATGTATTTTACATGTATTACCTACAAAAGGTAGATATTTCAAATTTCCCTAAGCATACATACATACATATATATATATATGTGTGTGTGTGTGTGTGTGTGTGTGTGTGTGTGTGTATGACAGCTTCTCTCTAATAACTTGCAGATCATTGTGTTATCTGATCATATGATCTGACCTTTGTGTTTTTGCTCAGTGTTTTATCTGATCTTAGAATGAATAAATTTCTGTACTTGATCTATGTATGATTGATAGCACAATCTTGACAATGGTTTTGTCAAGTTAATTGTTAAACACTCTTATGCTAGTAACCTGCTTGGAATTGTAGTTGACCCTTTTCATTTTCCGTCAGGGAGGTGTTGTTCACCAATTACAATCAGATATGGAAATGTTACAGGAGGAACTTAAGGCTCACCTGGTTAGTGTAAATCATGTCACTTTTTAAATGGTGCTATTGCTTTCTTCTGGATGTTCGATTATTATTGTACATGACTGGAAAATTCATGTTTGTTTCCAAAATATTCTTATCATTGAATTTTTTAAGTTGCTGAGTTATTCTGTTTTCAACAAGATTATTTGTTTCTAGAGTTGCTTTGTTCCTCACTTCACTTCTATCAGGTGGAACTTGAGGCTGTTAAAATTGAATATGGAAATGCTCAACTGGAATGTAATGCTGCTGATGAACGTGCGAAGTTGTTGGCTTCTGAAGTTATTGGATTAGAAGAGAAGGTAGTGTATGCCCATGATATTTTTTTTTGTTGGATGATTTGATTTTTAACTCGTCGAATATGACTTCGATTGGTCATTTTGGGACTACTTTCTGGATCATGTGTGTGTGTGTGTGTGTGGGCACACATACAAACATATATGAACAATTTATTTTAATTTTATTTTTCTCTTTCAAAGTCGTGGATAGCCTTTTAAATCTATCATACACTGGTCTGCACTAACTAGCTTCTGAGGTAGAGAAGAAATTTTTGGTATTCACCGGCTCCTCTCTCTCTCCTTCTCCCTCTCCCTCTCACGGTCTTTTGTTCTGTAAGCCATATATGTTCCTTCGGTTATTTATTTCATATTTTTGTTTGTAGGCACTCAGATTGAGGTCTAGCGAGCTAAAACTGGAGAGAGAATTGGAGAATTTACAAGCTGAAATGTCTTCATATAGGTATAGCTCAATTTTCGAAATCTTAACTGGTTACTAAGGTTTTTTTTTTTTTTTTTTTTTGTATATGCTCCATTGGAGTTGTAACAACAAATGTATGAGAAGGTATTGCCAAAAGAGACAACAAAAATCCCTTTCATTTTGAATTCGCAGTCCCTTAACCTTCCTATAACAATAAGGGAGAGGGAAATAGACCTTCAGGCTGATATCAAGGTGGTACCATATAATTAGCGGTAATGTTGGACTAGATAGGGTACATAATCCAATTAGCATAAAATGGAGATAAGAAGTGGAAGGACAAGAGGATATGTCCATATCACCCTCCCAAGGGTTCCACTACTACACCAGGTTGCGGACCAGTGTTTTGACAAGGGACTCAGCACCGTCTGCAGTCAATAAATCTGAAAGTTTAACTTTGATTAATTTAGGGTGTTTAATCAAACTATGTGACTCTCAAGTGCTATGTCTGTGCAACTGATATTGAGGCTTATAAGTATCAAAAGCATTATAATAACTCTAGTGACAGGATGTATTTGGGACAACTGATAATCCTCTAATTAAATTATTTTCAACTCCGTCCTGTAAGTGACAGTATAAAATAACCCGACAGAAGCTTAAAGACAATTCAGTTCATCGTCTTTGTTTATTCCACATTTGTTATCTATGGATTTATCTGATTAGGCATTTTGTAAGTGTTGAAAGTACGTATAATTTGTTTCATAAAGTGATGATAAAGCTCTAGCTTGAGCATCTATGTTACGTGGACTTGCCTAGGAGGATCAATCAAATATGGGTGGGGATCAGTGGCGAAGCCAGGATTTTCCAAAAAGGGGGTCAAGGTTGCTTGGGGATAAGTATTATTGTTGAGGTTTACAAATTTAGTATACAAGGGGGTCGAATAGTGCATTTTTTTCTCAAATTTAAGGGGGTCAAAATGAATAAATTCATCATTTTTTGTAGTAAATGTCATTTTCTAAAATTCTTAAGGTACTAAAATTGACACATTTCAAAATTCAAGGGGGTTGAATGACCCCATCCCTTTGCCCTAGCCTCGCCACTGGTGGGGATCCAGGTGCCAGATCCACCAAATTTTGATATATTGTACTATATGTAGTTTAAAACAGCCATAGTCACAACCACAGCCGCATCCGCAGTCACATCCCTCTCATGTCATGTGGACACCGGTACTTTGGAAAAGATCAAGGGTTGAGGTAACATAGTTGAGCATGATGATGAGTTGAAGCCTTTAGTATGTTGCACATCACACGCAGTTAGTTGAGGCTGTTATAAACGTAATGTAATAGGAGCTAAATAAATGTGTACAATGGCCAAAACTTTGATCGCCAGGGAGTAAAAAGGTGATCACAGTGCTTGTGTGGTGCGAGTGCTAGTCCTCAAGAAAGCATCAAAGCACCCATTTGATCAGTACTTTGCAAAGTACTGATCTTAAAACAGGCCTAGGTGTGGCAAAATGGGTGTTTTGGGTGTACCCATTAAAGTTAAAATATCCGGATATCCAATGGATTTTTAACTTTAATGGGTAAACCCAAAACACCCAATTTGCCACCCCTAAACAGGCCGAATTTTTTTGAAAGTTAAAGCAACTGCTAGTCCTTCATGTAGGTGTTTCTCTTTATGAAAAATGTTTAGACGTGCATTTTCTTTAGATTCATTCAAGGGGAAAAACTTTAGGAGTAGATTTTGGACTTGTTCTTTCTTCTTGGTTAGACTTGGGCATAGCTATTAAAGGCGAGCAACTCTCTGGCCTCATGCGAGAGGCAAGGGGTTGTCGCTTTCCCAACCCACCCGAGGTTGCAAAAGGGGGTTTGCCTCTCTCGCCTAGGTGGTATGTGAGAGGTGAAGAAAGGCAAGTGTGAGGCGTAGAATGACCAAAATCTTACCCCAAATCTCTTAATTTAAACTGCGTAGTTTGTATTTGAAGTAAGAAAAAATAGGTTTGAGAAAGCCCAAACCTACACAACATTTTATTACATAATGACTTACCGTTGGTTCACTTCGAAATTACTGTGCTAAAGTGTACATGTATATACTCCCTCCGTCCCAGCAGAAGTGTCACTTATTTCCCTTTTGGTCCGTCCCAGCACAAGTGTCACTACCCAAAATGGAAATGTTTTAATATATTTATATTCAACCAACCCCACCATTTAACCCCACTCATTCTCTCTCTTCATTTTTCACCACTCATTTTATTCAACCAACACTACTATTTACCCCACTCATTCTCTCTCTTCATTTTCTACCACCCACCTGCTACATTTTCTTAATCCCCGTGTCCCAAAAATTGGTGACACTTCTGCTGGGACGGAGGGAGTATATATTTCCTTAATAATTTTGCGCCTTCCATTTTTTGCTCACTTGTCTCTCACCCCGGGTCTTGGTTGAAAAAAAGCATCTCTTGCGTTCACTTTTAGTAAGTATGGGATTGAGTCCAGATGCATTTGGAGGCTCTAGTTGCTCTGTTCGGAGTACAAATTTATTACCTAACGCAAGCCCAGATAATTTTAACTAATTTATTTTCACGTTTGTCCAGATATTTGATCTATTAGTCGTTAATTATTAGTTTCCTGCTTTTGGTTGACAACTGTGATTATTATTATTATTATTTTTTGTTTTTGTTTTTTTGTTTTGTTGCTACTTCACCGAGCATGATCCCTGTGAAGATTATGGTTTCTCGGATGTTGAATTACTTCGGCAAGTATCATTGTCATGATAAAAAAGTGAGTTTCTTTTCATTGTTGGATAATGCAGGAAAAAGATAGCCAGCCTTGAGAAGGACCGTCAAGATCTACAGTTAACAATCCATGCTTTACAAGAAGGTTAACATCCTTTATATGCGTTACGGATATTTTTTTTTGCAAGTGAAGAGGGTATCTTTATTTATATGTAGGATTAAATGGGATCAATTTGATTAAAGTAGCCTGCCAGTCGCTTATTACTCTAATCTACTTGTATTGTAGATTCCGTGTTGTTGTTCCCTCTTTGGATGGACCGAAATCAAAAATAGAATCTTACAGGAAAGCATTAGAAAGAAAATTTAGGAAAGGGCATTGAATTCATTCATAGGAGAGTGATGTGAGAAGCATTAACCATTGTTGCCTTTACATACGGTCTGTGAACATTTTATAATTAACAACTATTCTCCCCTATAAAAGTATCGTGCTCGCACATTTGGCCCTTGACGATCGAAACTGGAGGATTTTCTCTAAAAGGACCAATTGTGTTTGATTTGGACGGTACAAGGAGTTAACTTTTCAAATCTAGAATAGTGACAAGTCCAAGAAATGCTTTAAAAATACAGGAATCGATGGTGCACTTTTCCCTACTATAAATCATCTGATGCACGATTTATAGTAGGGAAAATTGCACTATTTTACATTTGGGCTAATGCTTGGACGGAAGAAGTTCATGAACTATCTTTTGCAGTATGCCAAATTGCCATCGCTGTCCTCATGCTAAGGCAAAATTCTTTACCAGAAATCATATTTCAACATTGGGTTTCCCTATTTATTTTGGCTTATACCCACATCAATTTATATATTCAGATAAAATTTCTACCTACATCAATCAACTAAGCATGAGTCATTGTGACATCCAGTGTCCACCATTGCTTCTCTCCAGCGACAAAAAAATTATTCCATCCCCCCCCCCCCCCCCCAAACTCTCATCCACACGCACAATGCATTTTACGTCTGAAAATAATAAAATTTTGAACTATCTTAGTTACTCTTTGTTGCATCCATCTCTCAATCCTTTTGTAAAAATGTGATGTTTGACGTGGTGAAAGTATATTAGAATGTTCATATGTTTGACCTCTGTGGAATAGTCTTACATGCTGTTCTTCATCCTTGCCCAGAGAAAAAGCTACTGCAATCGAAGCTGCGGAAAGCTTCTTCCAGTGGGAAGTTTGTGGATACTAGCAAGAGTCCACCTAATAGAAGAGAAGTGTCTACATCTACAGAAGATCTCGGTATGTCATCTTTGTAGTTAGCTATTAGAGAAGAAAAACTCGCACTGGAAAAACCTCACTAAACCGTGAACCAATCAAAGCCTAAATATTTTGTTAGATATAATGATGGTTAGCAATGTTATGGGAAAAAAATTCTTGTCAGCTCTTTTGTATCACATTAAATTGCGTTAATTTTATAGATGCGGAGAATCTACTGTTGGTTTATGAAATTACAGGATCTAGTTTAAGTGCTGTTTAGTACTTTGTTACATATTATGCATGGCTTGCATGCCAAGTCAGTGACGGGCCTTATGGCCTCAATGTCAGATTTTCTTGAATAAGTTACTTCCTATTGAGAAAGATAGTTGCTTCTTGCTTCAAGATGAATGCTAATAGTTTGAGTTAGCATTATTATACTTAATAACCCAAAGAGAGTAACAAATGATATTTTGCATAACCAATAGGTGCATTCCTGGATGAAAGCTGAACAGTTTGAAAATATTTAAGCTGTCCTCTTTGTTGTACCTTTTTCTCTAATTGTAATTTCCTCTATTATCAGGGAAAAGAACAACCTGTAAGAGTGTGATTTTGTGCACAGTTTAAGGCAGAACCAATTTAGAAGATGATGGTATAGTCTGTTCTTATGCTTGACAGTGAAGCAGTAGTCATGACCTGAAGAGTACAATAACGATAAATAAACTATGATGATATATCTGTTTTCAGTTTCATTTACAGTATGATCTGTTCTTGTTATCTTATATAAAAAAGTATAATCCGTTCATATTGTGTGGCCAATGAACTGCATCGGTTCTGAAGTTTATGCGAAATATATGAAGCGGGAATTAATTGACAAGAGAAAATAATATATGCATAAATTATCGAACTTGTGAAAATGAACTAGTAGAGAACGTGAAAAATGTGAAATTAGTTAATTCTATGTGCCAAAACACTATGATTTATTCCACCTAAAAAAATTGTATCAAGTATTTCACATTCTTTTGCACTTGACTTGATTCATCATTTGACATCCTTTATGCTTGTCGATGTACTTGAATCAGATGACGAGGATACTGGAGATATTGGACCTGCTACTTCGAATGTCGATATACCCTCAACAGATCTTGATGGAAGTGGTGCCTCCAGATCCAACCTACTGCCTGATAGTAGACAGTTCACTCTTGATAATATGTCTTTGAGTATACCGTCTGATCAGATGAGAATGATCCAGAATATTAATTCGTTAATTTCTGAGGTAGCTCGCGCTTCATTTTTCTGTATTGTCATTTGCATGGTCTATGACTATAAGAGCTTCATGTTCTTGTTGTAGTATGCCCAGGTTGAGGTCCTTGATATTGTTCTAAACACAATGTATTACCATTTTTGTGGTTTCAGCTAGCACTGGAGAAAGAAGTGTTGGTTCAAGCCTTGTCAGCTGAGTCATCTCAAAGTTCTAAGTTGAAGGTAACTGACATGCGCGTAGAATTATTCTTACCATGTGTCCATGTTTTGGTTGTGTCTACTTACCTATAAAGAAATCTGCCCTCGTGAATTGTGGTCTCATATTTGTACTCCGTTGTAAACATCAAACCTGGTTAGTGGCATGCTTGTCTAAGATCTATGATCTGCTTCTAAATCCCAGCTGTCCTGGGATTGTAGTGTTCCAGGATTATGAGAAAACATTCGAGGGTAGGTTTAGTATTAAGTTTTCCAATTTAACTATACGGAAAATACTCTTGGAGATTGGGGAATATGCTAGTCATATGGTTGGCTCTTTTGGTTACCTCAAGTCGGGTGTTTGGATTTTAAGATTGCATCAAGTTTTTTTGACGTCTCTTCTGTCGTAAAGGAAAACATACGATTAGCAGAATCTTTGCATCAGTGTTTGATCTCGAGGGATATATATAATCGACTCCTTGGAACTCCTCAATAGGGTGGACTGTGGAGGGTTTAATATTTTATGTGACACAACTGTTTTCATAAGGACTCTACATAACCTTCTTTTGTAGTTATGGGGTTAACATTGTTAAAGTCCTTGTTAAGCAAGGTTTTATGTAGACTTAACAATGCCTTTTCCTTTTTAAGTTATCTGATGATGTACTATCTGTCTTAGAAGTATCTAAAAGTATTCTAGTTTTGCTTTGTCTATTTGGAATCATGAGACTCGTATGTTTCAGTGTTGACTTTACAACAATATTCTTGTAGTTTACTAACATTTTTTCTTTTCAAATGAAGGAATTAAACAATGAACTATCCAAGAAACTTGAAGCTCAAACACAAAGATTAGAGTTTTTGACTTCTCAAAGAATGGTGGGTGATTATGTCCCTGCAAAACTAAACGATTCTCGCACTATCCATGACAACACTGCATATGCAGATGAAGGTGACGAGGTAAGCGTTCCACACTCCTTCAAACTCCCCCCCCCCACCAAATCCCTCTCTCCCCACATTTTTTATGCCACAATTTCTTTGCTTAGTGTGCGCTGCATTCCAAATTTGGAGCAACCAACTGTTGTGGATAATCTTCTCTTTGTATGTTTTGGTGGCATACGGTTCTTGATTGGGCAAAGGGCATTTTTAATTTGATTATTAATACATTAATTTGTTCACTCATGCCTAAAGTATAGCAATTTCATGCTTTGTTGATTTTCGGGTGGCAGGTGGTGGAAAGAGTATTAGGGTGGATAATGAAGCTCTTCCCCGGAGGGCCATCAAAGCGACGAACTAGCAAGCTCATTTGAATTACTGAGCAAACCAAAAATGCTTTCGGGAAGGAAACCTCTCTGTCCATACAGATATGCTTTTGTTCTTCTCCCCGGTTTTTTGATGGTTGAAATGGAGGTTTGCAGTCTCTGTATATTGCAGAGTCAATTACGGTGTCCATTCTTTTTAACAAGAGAGTTGCTTTTTATTTCTGAAGGCCTTTTATATGATTCGGAGATGCAATTTCATCTCCTTGGCAGATTGGCAAATAAAGATAGCCCTTCGTTTTTTATGTTCTCAATTTGCAAGGGTGTATATTTTTTTTTTTGGGGTGGGGTGGGGTGGGGTGGGATACACTATAGAGAACTTACGACACAAAAAAGAAGTATTTGTAGTTCTTAATACAAAATCGGTATTTTCTTGTTTTTGTATTTTTCAGTTCATGTTGATGTAAAATGCGGAATTACAAAGGCTTGGAAACTACTTAAAAACACCAATAAAATCATTACCCCTAGAATTTTGTGAGCAAGATTTTGTAACTTTTTTGTGCCCCTAGTATTATTCAATTTAAAATATCATCATTATCATTCTTTCATCCAAAAGTAACAATACTGCTAGCGATGTGGGTTGTTCAGTAATTAGAAATACTTGGTGACATTATTTTGCAGCACAATTACATATTCACCTTAACTAAACAAAAGTACAGGGGTTATTATTATACAATGATGCTGCAACGGATCAGCCTTTATCCAACGATTAGGATAATCCCAGCAGAAGAGCTTCCTCAATCGGGTCTACACACACGAAACAATAAAACGTAAACTAAGTCGGGGCTTCATCGGCGAAGGCATTCTAGCGTGAGAATAAGTATCACGTTTATAAAGAGAAAATAGTAAGTAAACTATTGACTAAGTGAGAGCCAAGAGTTCATGTACCCGTGTAGGTGTGAGGACACCTCTTTATATAGGCGTGGATGTAGTAGACCTGACTTGTAAAGGAAGCCAAGAAATCCGTTTTGGTATAGAACTCGTATATTAGGAAAGTAGAATCATGATAAGGATTGTAGTCACTGTTCCCTTGTAGAAGGGGTCTCCTTGTTAGGTAAGGATTCTCTTTATTCGCATATATCTTGGACTCTGTTTATAGACTCCACTTTGTACTAGGAGAATATGACTTTGCCACTGCAGAGACGGCACAAGTCGGCATAAGAACCCCGTCTCGGCATGTTATGGAGCCGAAATGGGCCTAGGTTGCATTGGTTGTCAGGTGACCAAGTCAGTCTTCTTAAGGCTAAGTGCATCCGTGTCGGCATGGCTGACACAATTGATACCGAATTGATCAAGCCCATGGGCTTCGCTGGTCTAAGGCCAAGGTCTATTAGGTCCAAATACCCACCTCGGTTTATGTCCTTTAGTGGCCCCCGAGTTTCTGTCTCAGCATGCCGGGTAGGAACTCTAATTATCCCCATTGTCGTCCACGTCTTTATTATTTTGACCTCTTGGGACGTCGACCTCGGCACATATCAGGTCGGCCTCGTCTTGCTTCACTTGGTGGTCTTCATGAATCTCGATGGTTCAAACATTATAAAATAAGTTAAATTGGACTAAAGTGTTTTAAACAAGAACATGAGGTCTAAACATTAAATATATTGATATTTTGAATTCTCTCTCTTTTTATCATTTGATATCTTTGAATCCAACATTTATAAGGTACTACATCCGTCTCAAAATAAATGTTTAATTTTTCTTTAAAAATAAATTTGGACACATTTTAAAACGAAAAGGGTACAATTAATTGAAAGCTTCTCATTTAGTTTTCCAATCTTTAGTATCCTATAATCAATGTTAGTTTTCAATCTTCTTCTCAAAATTCGTTTTTCTTCGGAATTTGGATTGTAGTTCTCAAAATTCGTTTTTCTTCGGAATTTGGATTGTAGTGCATGTTACGAACTTTCATTTTTGAACTATTTCACTCACAAATTTTACGTGTTCATATGTATTACATTTGCTGAATCAAATGATAAAATTGCTTAATAATAAACTTTTAACGTTTTTTAACGACATATGAGAACATAACAATTAAAGCACATTTTATGTGTTCATTTTCAAATTTTATTCTTTAGTTCGTTTATATTATAGTAAAAATATTTAAAGTATATTATTTTAAAATATTGACAAATCAAATGCAATATAAGTTATGGGGCGGAGACTTTGTTTTTAAGGTGACTCTTTTGATTTTCAAAACACAACTACTTTATGTTGTTGACCCCGCTCATTTGAAATCCTGGCTAGGTCCTCCGTCCTATAATTATGTAGATAAAACGGGTTGTTCACATGAATTAAAGGTATGTAACACCCCGAATTTTCTTAATGTATCTTGAGCATTTAATGGCATTTAATATCAATAAATAGCAATAATAAATACTTCAATTTAGGGTTCACAACAGCCCCTTAATTAACCAAAAATTCACAATAATAGCGGAAGCGTAACTTTAACTTGTCTTGGTAGGTAACAACCCTAACCATCAATGTACTTCAAACTTACATCAAAATAAATGTACTTAAGACTACTAAATTAAGAATCTTCAATCCACCGTCTTCCCACGGCTACTTTCCTTGTCTTGTCCTTCTACTTAAATCCTGAAAACAAAATTTATAGAGAAGGAATGAGCGAACGAATGCTCAGTAAGTTCATACGTGGCCTCTCCGGTTACTAAGGAGAGACGACCAGAACGAATACTTAGAATAACTTTTTCAAAGATATGTTCAGTTACTTTTGGATTCAAGGCTGCAGAACAATACAGTCTTATTACTTTAAGATTTTACTTTCAAAGGATTATGGCACTACAAGCCAAAGGGATTTATTCAAGTTTCCGTCAATTCCTTGGTAACGTACATTATAACCTCAATGCCAAAGGTACAATTTATACACCTAGCTTCTTCAGCCAATAGTGTGGGTCGAAACATATATGGTATCCACACACATATGCTCGGGGTCTAGAATCATCCTTGTAATCAGACAATTCCTGAGAGAAGGCATGTGATCACTCATGCAATCCCTAGTTTAAGGACAAGTCTTTTCTAACTGGACTGTCCGTCAATGTCTTTTCTAACTGGACATTGGCCACTCTAACAAGTAAACTTTTCGACTTACAAGTTAGAATGAGAACATACCAAGGTACAGGTATGTGATGACAAGTTTCAAACTTCGATACTTAGTAGATCGATGGGGACATCACTAAGTATAGATCATTTCAAGGAACGTTCATTAACGCAGAGTTCATTCAAATACTATCATGCCATACTGATAGCTGTCTTTAGAAAGAAATACCGAATTCCAATAAACAGGAGTTCAAATACTGTAAGGAACGTAATCCCTTACCTGAATTGCTTTTCCTCGCAATCTTCTCCTTGTGCAAATCTACAAGGCACGGAGTAATTTACTTTAGTACTCTCTACATTGTTAACTATTTGTACTTAGTTAACTGAGAGATGCGTTTTAACTTCTTTACTTCGTTACTTCTTTCTTTATGTTTAAGTTTCTGACTTTGATTTACTAGTCAGTCCTTTAACTTTGATATAATTGCAATCAAGTCCTTTAACTTTGGGTTAATTACAATTTGGTCCCTCAACTTTGGGTTAATTGCAAATTGGTCCTTCAACTTTGGATTAATTGCAATTTAGTCCTTCAACTTTAGTTCAATTACAATTTAGTCCTTCCACTTTGGATTAATTGTAGATTAGTCCTTCAACTTTAACTCAATTGCAATTTAGTCCTTCCACTTTGGATTAATTGCGGATTAGTCCTTCAACTTTCCTTTAATTACAGAAAGGTCCTTGGACTTTGGTTTTGTTCATAAGGTCCCCTAAGTTTCTCTTCTTAATCACTTAGGCCCCTCTAACTTCAAAGGTTTCCTTTTTATTCCTTCTAACTTTAATTCTTTTCAGTTTAGTCCTTTTCGGTTAGGAAACTAACTGAAATTTCTAATCTTATTCTTTCTCATTAACTTTTTAACCTTCTAGGTCTTCCAAGGGTTTATTCTATTTCCTCAAGTTATTTTTCTAACTTGTTAACAATCCTTTTAACGATTTTTGTTTTCTTTCCATTAGAAACTTAACGAAAACACCAACTTTCCGTCCCAATTCTTAACATCTTTAATCAAGAATTAACACCCATAATTCCTCATCATGGCCGAAACATGCAAGATCTAGAATCCATTGATTTGATCAATTTTCTAGTTCTTTAAATTTTTCTAAATTCCCAAACATCAATATTATTCACAATACACTTAACAACGATCATTTAAATCAACAAAATAAATTTTTTTAATGATCTAGGCCATTCGGCCGAAACTGTTCAAAAGGGGAAATCCATATTTTTTTCTTCTTTTGATAAACCCAATTCAACCTCAATGATTTATATGTTAAATTCCCAAGCATTGCATAATATAAATCAATTCAAAACTTGAATATAAAATCAATCTTAAAATCAACTAGTATCAAGATTACTATGTTTTTTTTTTTTTTTCCATACTATTTAGATCAACCCCAAAATCCTTTAAATTTTTATCATCATTCACTAGCATGCAAAACCCTAATGTTCATATTCTTAATTCATGCGTAGATTAAGTTTTAATAATCCAAAATCAATGAAATAAATTTTGGAGAGTAGGATTTAGTATTACCTTGAGAATGATCGGATTGGATCTCCAAAATAATGGCCGGAATTTTTCTTCTCCCCCCTCCTTATGCTCGGCCGGCGGCTGCTCTAGGGTTAGGGTTTTGTTTTTTTTTTTTTTTTTTTTTGAGTTTATGATAATAATGATTTCCTAAGTTGACTAACTCATTAATTTATACTTTGGGTTGGTTCCTAATTGGGTTGGGTTTTACTAATACTATTTTCGGGCCAATTCTAATTCCTTGGGCCCACTTCTTTAAATTACTTTATAATTCTAATTATCATTTAATTAGTTTAACCAAAAACCGAAATTACATTAAATAATTAAATAAAATTCCGGTTATTACATTCTTACCCCCTTAAAAGAAGTTTGTCCTCAAACTTTGATAATGCTTACTCCGAGAAGATGTCCGGGTACAATTCGCGCATTTCACTTTCTTGTTCCCATGTCGCTTCTCTTTCTGAGTGATTGCTCCATTGCACTTTTACATAGGGAACCGTACGCTTTCTTATGACCTCGTCTTTTCTGTCGACGATCTTGATTGGTCGTTCATCGTACGTCAAATCTGCCCGAACTCTTAACTGCTTGTATTCAATCACATGACTCGGATCATGAATATACTTCCTTAGCATGGAGACATGGAACACATTATGCACTCCAGCTAATACCGGCGGTAACGCCAATCGATAAGCCACTTCTCCGATCTTATCAAGAATTTCGAACGGTCCCACATATCGTGGACTTAACTTTCCCTTAATCCCAAAACGCATAACTCCCTTCGTGGGTGATATCTTTAGGAATACTCGATCTCCTGGTTGAAATTCCAGTTCTCGCCTCCTATTGTCTGCGTAAGATTTCTGCCTTCGTCGGGTCCACCGAAATTCCTTCCTTCGACACTACGTGCCCCAAAAATGCTACTTTCTCCAACCAGAACTCACATTTCTTGAATTTAGCATATAACTTCTGCTCTCTTAAAATCTGCAGTACTAACCTTAATGCTCTTCATGTTCTTCCTTGGTCCTCGAATACACCAAGATATCATCAATGAATACAATCACACACTTATCCAGAACTTCTGAAATATCCTATTCTTAAGTTCCATAAACGCTGCCAGTGCGTTAGTCAACTCACACGGCATCACTACAACTCATAATGACTATACCTTGTTTTAAAGGCTGTCTTAGCTATATCATCCTTCTTCATTCTTAGTTGATGATAACCAGACCTCAAGTCTATCTTCAAGGAATAACACGCTCCACGACGTTGGTCAAACAAATCATCTATTCTGGGCAACGGTTATTGGTTCCTTACCGTCACACGGTTCAATTCACGATAGTCGATACATAACCTCATCGACGCATCCTTCTTCTTCACAAATAATACCGGTGCACCCTATGGTGATACACTCGTTCTAATCAAGCTCTTATCCAACAACTCTTACAGTTGCTCCTTTTATTCTTCAATTCTGACGGAGCCATTCTATACGGCGCCTTCGATATTGGTGAAGTCTCAGGTACCAAATCGATAGAAAAATTTACTTCTCCTTATGGAGGTATTCCCGGTAAATCCTCAGGAAACACGTCCTTGAAATATCTAATCACAGAAAGTGATTCTACGGTTACTTCCTTCTTGCTCGTATCACCAATGTACGCCAAGAATCCTTCTCATCCTTTCTTTAAAAGCTTACGGGCCTTCATTACCGATATAAGGTTCGATCGGGTTCTAGGTTTCGTTTCTTGAGAACATCACTCTTCTCTAGATAGTAATCTAAAGTGGACTTCTTTCTTTAAAACAATCCACATGGGCATAGTATGCAGTCAACTATAGTCCATTCCCAAGATTACATCAAATTCTTCGAAGTCCTAAACTAATGAGATCAACCTCAAGTTCTTCCTCGTCCATTTTCAAAGGACACTTCCTAGATATAGACGTAATAGGGATCAATTCTCTAGTTTGAATATCCATAACTAAAGAATTCTCTAACACATCAGGAATTAAATTCACATTCCTAGCCAAGCAATCATTTGGTACTTCTTATCAGAACATTGCCCTTTGGCGTCGTTCTTATTATCATTATTTCTATTGCCGCAGTCTTTATTCTGGTACTTACTTGTACTACCTTCTTTTTTTCACGATCGTCAGTAGCCTTCCTTTAGATTCAGTCGACACTTTCTTGGTTGACTCTTCTTCTCTTTTCGCTTACTGCGATAACTATCAGATTCTTTCTCCACTATCCTCGTCCTATCCAACACTTAATCCTAGGTTGGTAGTATTAATGAAGTGATTCTATATCGGATTCGGTTGCTCAAACCATCTTCAAATCCTCGAGCCTTTTGCGCTTCATCATCGAAGAGTGTTAGGGTAAATTCTAGCAATTCGATGAATCTAGTACCATAGTCGTTCACCGTCCTACTTCCTTGAGTTAGCATCATAACTTAGCCTCTCTGGCGTTTCGAACACTGGCCAGATAATATGGTACTATCATTAGTTATCATGAATACGAGACTTTTTCACGCACTCTCATACTATAGCTCGTCTCTACAGACTAACATTCAATTTATAGGTCATTCACTAAACCACTGGTCGTTTCAACAGACCATCACTATCTTCATTAGTCAACTTTACTAGACGTATGGGTCGCTTCATTAGACCATTTCTATTTTCATAGGTCATTTCAATAGACCATAATCACTTTCATTGGTCGTTTCAATAAACCATTCTTACTTGTTCCAGGTTAACTCGCACATTTAACACTATTACTCACGTCAGCCCAAGCATTGTACTATGCCTAATACTTTCACATAAATATGCCGTCTCCAAAAGACGTAACTTTTACAAAAGATCGGTCTACTAGATTTCTGGTCGTTCCAATAGACCAGTTCTACTTAGGGAAGTCATTTCACTAGCATTTACTTATTAATCATAGGTCGATTCACTAGACCTACTCTCATTCACACTTGGCCGTTTCACTAAGCCTATTACTCTTAACCGTTTCAATAGGTTATTTTATTCTTGTTCCGATCGCTTCAATGGATCAAAATTAACTTTACTTGGCCGTTTCACTAAGCCAAATACTTTCTCTTGACCGTTTCAATAGGTCAATTTATTCTTTCTTACTTGACCGTTTCAATAGGTCACTTTATTCTTGTTTCGATCATTTCACTAGACCAAAACTAATTTCACTTGGCCGTTACCATTGCCGTTTCCGTTGTTTCCACTTCTGGTATTCATCTGCAAATTTTACTTTCACTTTAGAACAAATTCGTGTTCTAGCAATATTCATCACTACACAATACGTGCAGTATGCATGGTATACTTAACATTACTATTCTTTTACTAACGGGTACTTGTTAGTTTTGAATCGTGTTCTTAGGTCTTTTGTACTAGACCATTATTCAGATTTGGTTAGTTTACTTTAACCTTTCTTCTCCGGTTCAGGAGTTTTCATACTTCATAATTTACAACCGTTTTACTTGGTTGTTTATTATTTCTTTACTTCACTAGTTTTTATTACTCAACTAGCTTTAACTTATTCCAATGGTCGTCTTACTTCGTACCATGGTTACAGAGATTATTTCAAATCACTCCGATGCTTTCCCTTGTCTTTTCTCGACAAGTTAACTTTTGTTTACACAACAATAGTAAATTCAAAATTTTGGGTATTTAAATTAAATAATTAATTTTATTCAACTAAGGTGTGAGATTTAAACGTCCCAAAATACACCCAAAATTCAACTTTGTCATAAGAAAATTTCTAACTATATTACTCCACTAATAATAAAGTAAAAGAATCTATTCTTATAACTATATGTCATTAATTGCATCACTTCCCACAGTGTGCATGTTCTGCTGCAAGTTGGTCATATTTTTCTTGCAATTCTAACTTCTCAGCCCAAATCTGATAGCCTGAAGTCCTAAGCCCTTCCTCATAAGCTTCTTGTTCATCTATCTTCTTTTTCAGTTCATTGTTTTGTTCTATCTCCTCCACCAGTTGTACACTGATTCGATTCCATTCGCGGTTAGCTCTAACCACATGGCTTTCTAGGCTTTGGACCTTTTTCAGCTGTACTGCTAACTTTCCTTCCACATACATCATGTCCTCATCGCGTTCTCTGATGACATTCTGTAGACTGCCAACTCCTCGAGTCTCCTTCCTAAGCTCTCTTTTAGCTGAGCGGAGTTCCTTAGTTAGCTGTTTAATAATCTCTTCCTTAGCTTCTATTTCTTCCCTTAGAGTAGCACTGTACCTTACTGACTTCATGGGTCTCCTCGGCATGATCCTACACACACCAATAGTAAACTTAATTAGTACATAACCCCAAGATTCCATTATAACATATTAATAGAATGTAATTAGACATACAATGAAGAGATTCCTATTTCCCCAAGTATTTTCATACTTTATGTACACTCTTAGTATCATTCCTAGAGTTAGACTTTACCACTTGAACTTCCTCAAGTAAGATCTTATTTAAGTCAAGTACTAAGTTCTCCTATTAGTCCTAACTTCTAGTTTTCTCCCATAAGACCTAAAGCCATTGCTCTGATACCAACTGTAACACCCCGAATTTTCTTAATGTATCTTGAGCATTTAATGGCATTTAATATCAATAAATAGCAATAATAAATACTTCAATTTAGGGTTCACAACAGCCCCTTAATTAACCAAAAATTCACAATAATAGCGGAAGCGTAACTTTAACTTGTCTTGGTAGGTAACAACCCTAACCATCAATGTACTTCAAACTTACATCAAAATAAATGTACTTAAGACTACTAAATTAAGAATCTTCAATCCACCGTCTTCCCACGGCTACTTTCCTTGTCTTGTCCTTCTACTTAAATCCTGAAAACAAAATTTATAGAGAAGGAATGAGCGAACGAATGCTCAGTAAGTTCATACGTGGCCTCTCCGGTTACTAAGGAGAGACGACCAGAACGAATACTTAGAATAACTTTTTCAAAGATATGTTCAGTTACTTTTGGATTCAAGGCTGCAGAACAATACAGTCTTATTACTTTAAGATTTTACTTTCAAAGGATTATGGCACTACAAGCCAAAGGGATTTATTCAAGTTTCCGTCAATTCCTTGGTAACGTACATTATAACCTCAATGCCAAAGGTACAATTTGTACACCTAGCTTCTTCAGCCAATAGTGTGGGTCGAAACATATATGGTATCCACACACATATGCTCGGGGTCTAGAATCATCCTTGTAATCAGACAATTCCTGAGAGAAGGCATGTGATCACTCATGCAATCCCTAGTTTAAGGACAAGTCTTTTCTAACTGGACTGTCCGTCAATGTCTTTTCTAACTGGACATTGGCCACTCTAACAAGTAAGCTTTTCGACTTACAAGTTAGAATGAGAACATACCAAGGTACAGGTATGTGATGACAAGTTTCAAACTTCGATACTTAGTAGATCGATGGGGACATCACTAAGTATAGATCATTTCAAGGAACGTTCATTAACGCAGAGTTCATTCAAATACTATCATGCCATACTGATAGCTGTCTTTAGAAAGAAATACCGAATTCCAATAAACAGGAGTTCAAATACTGTAAGGAACGTAATCCCTTACCTGAATTGCTTTTCCTCGCAATCTTCTCCTTGTGCAAATCTACAAGGCACGGAGTAATTTACTTTAGTACTCTCTACATTGTTAACTATTTGTACTTAGTTAACTGAGAGATGCGTTTTAACTTCTTTACTTCGTTACTTCTTTCTTTATGTTTAAGTTTCTGACTTTGATTTACTAGTCAGTCCTTTAACTTTGATATAATTGCAATCAAGTCCTTTAACTTTGGGTTAATTACAATTTGGTCCCTCAACTTTGGGTTAATTGCAAATTGGTCCTTCAACTTTGGATTAATTGCAATTTAGTCCTTCAACTTTAGTTCAATTACAATTTAGTCCTTCCACTTTGGATTAATTGTAGATTAGTCCTTCAACTTTAACTCAATTGCAATTTAGTCCTTCCACTTTGGATTAATTGCGGATTAGTCCTTCAACTTTCCTTTAATTACAGAAAGGTCCTTGGACTTTGGTTTTGTTCATAAGGTCCCCTAAGTTTCTCTTCTTAATCACTTAGGCCCCTCTAACTTCAAAGGTTTCCTTTTATTCCTTCTAACTTTAATTCTTTTCAGTTTAGTCCTTTTCGGTTAGGAAACTAACTGAAATTTCTAATCTTATTCTTTCTCATTAACTTTTTAACCTTCTAGGTCTTCCAAGGGTTTATTCTATTTCCTCAAGTTATTTTTCTAACTTGTTAACAATCCTTTTAACGATTTTTGTTTTCTTTCCATTAGAAACTTAACGAAAACACCAACTTTCCGTCCCAATTCTTAACATCTTTAATCAAGAATTAACACCCATAATTCCTCATCATGGCCGAAACATGCAAGATCTAGAATCCATTGATTTGATCAATTTTCTAGTTCTTTAAATTTTTCTAAATTCCCAAACATCAATATTATTCACAATACACTTAACAACGATCATTTAAATCAACAAAATAATTTTTTTAATGATCTAGGCCATTCGGCCGAAACTGTTCAAAAGGGGAAATCCATATTTTTTTCTTCTTTTGATAAACCCAATTCAACCTCAATGATTTATATGTTAAATTCCCAAGCATTGCATAATATAAATCAATTCAAAACTTGAATATAAAATCAATCTTAAAATCAACTAGTATCAAGATTACTATGTTTTTTTTTTTTTTTCCATACTATTTAGATCAACCCCAAAATCCTTTAAATTTTTATCATCATTCACTAGCATGCAAAACCCTAATGTTCATATTCTTAATTCATGCGTAGATTAAGTTTTAATAATCCAAAATCAATGAAATAAATTTTGGAGAGTAGGATTTAGTATTACCTTGAGAATGATCGGATTGGATCTCCAAAATAATGGCCGGAATTTTTCTTCTCCCCCCTCCTTATGCTCGGCCGGCGGCTGCTCTAGGGTTAGGGTTTTGTTTTTTTTTTTTTTTTTGAGTTTATGATAATAATGATTTCCTAAGTTGACTAACTCATTAATTTATACTTTGGGTTGGTTCCTAATTGGGTTGGGTTTTACTAATACTATTTTCGGGCCAATTCTAATTCCTTGGGCCCACTTCTTTAAATTACTTTATAATTCTAATTATCATTTAATTAGTTTAACCAAAAACCGAAATTACATTAAATAATTAAATAAAATTCCGGTTATTACAGAATGGTAGTGGATAGTTGTTGTGAGTGTGAAAAGTGAAATATGAGAGAAAAAATGGCGTAGAAAATACTCCTTCCGTCCCAAAATGATCTTCACGTTCTATTCAAACTTTTTAAGGATATGAACACTTGCTTCACTAGCCATGTTTAGTTTGTACACTTTTAAGACTAAATCATAGAAATGTGAAGAATTTTTTGGGACAATGAGAAATGGTAAATGAGAAGATCATTTTGGGATGAAGGGAGTACATAATAACAAATCAACTCTTTTGGCACATTTAAACATTTTTTATTTTACTTTATCTTCAAATAATTTTGGTAATAAGCATATATAAAACTCACTAACTTATAATATCAAAAAATATTTATTGAAAAGTAAATCTAATATATGTATGTAGGTCTAATTGTGGGAAATTACTGTCGTTTTGAAAGGACATAATAATAAATAAAATTAATCTTAGTGAAGCGAATATGTGACAATTTGTATAATCTGCTATGGAGGGATTGTAAAAGTGTGGTAGAAGTTAGAGCAATTAGTTTCCAGGCTTGTACTGTGGTTGTAAAATAAACTCCTTTACTGTATGTATATATTGGTGTGTTTGCCTAAAAAAAAAGTATTGCTACATATGATTGGGGTAAAACAAGGAAAGGGTAATGAAGATGACTCTTGAACGACACAAACCGACTGGGGTAAATGGGGCCCATATGCTCTGGGCCCATACACCTAAAAAGCCTATACCGAGAGGTCCATTCACAAAGAAGCCCATAAGCACCAAGGCTAGGGCCGACATCAATCAGGCCGAGCAGGCAGTCCTTGCCTAGGCCGAGCTAGAGAAACCCAATCCCTAGGTGGCCTCCATGATGAGCCGAACTAGATGACGGGCCGACTTGTACCTAAAACCTCCCATTGTCACCGGGAGTCCACTTACAGAGTTCGACTACAACTCTAACATTAAAGATCCTTATCTAAACAAGGATATCTTTTCTACAAGATTACTGGGATATCACTCATCCTTATCCGGAGTCTATCTCCAAGGAATATGAGTCCCATAGTAACACGGGCTCCCTGGCTTTCTTAACAAGTCAGGATTCATTCACCCACGCCTATATAAACAAGTCCTCTACACAGGAAACGGGTAATGAACTTTTTGGCTAAAAACTAGTCAATTGATTTCTTTATACTCATTTAAACACCCGTATTCTTATTCTCACGCCGGAGGGCCTTCGCCGGTGAACCCCCGGCGTAGTTTATGTTTGTTATTGTGTGCAGATTCGTACGAGGAAGTTCTCATTGCTGGATTTATCCGAACCGCTAGACGAAGGGCTGATCCGACACGTTTTTGGCAGCATCAGTTTGGTTCCATTGCCGGGAAACGTCGATTGGAGAATCTTTCTGTTCGGAAAACCACAAATTCCTCATGTCTGGAATTCGCGCCGACGGTCGGGAATCTAGTGTTACACCAGACGCTAATCTCAACCCGCCACCACCTAACGTGGCAAATAACAATGTTCTGAATCAAGGCCTCCCTCCTCCACCTCAGGGAGGCGGGATGCATACACGTTCCAGAGGTCCTCCACCTGAGATAACTCCTCAATATGGTCGGAGAAGGCGAACGACTTCACGACCTCAGAATACCGAGGTTGGTCCATCTAGGCTACCACCGACTGATCGTAGAGAACTGCTGCGACAAAACCTCTCGACCCTCCAACAGCTAGCCAACGCTCAAAGGGCTCTTCTAGAATTCGTTCCTGATCATTCCTTAGCGCCCTTCGCCCAGCCTTCTGGCACTAGAGGAGCTTTGGGAGGCGGAGAAAGAAGCGACCGTAGGGGAAACCCACGTACTGATGACAGACGTCATCAGGAACCGCGTGATGCACCCCCCGGAAACCGAGTTGCTCCCCCAAGCCGACTAGAAGGCCGACTTGGCCCAGTCAACCCTGGAGAAAGAGATCTGAGGAACCAGATAAACCGTAAGAGAGAAGATGAGGCAGAATCTCCAGATGTGAGATTTCTAGGAGAAAGGCGACGATGGAAAAATCAAGATCAAGTCCTACCAAGACAGGAGCCACCTCGCCGTGCTCCCCCGAGACGACCTCGTGATGATCCAGACACAAGCCGAGTTGCTGGGAGAGGCTGAGACAGAGAGAAAGACAGGCCGAGAAGCTCCCATCGCAGCTCAGGATTCAGTGAACAGATCATAATGGATTTGTAGGAGAGGATGGAGAATATAGAGATGAACCAGGGGCAGAGAAAGCCGAGGACCGACTATGACGCGATGCGTTCGTTCTCTCAATGGATCAAGGATTCTCCACCAAACCCCCAATTGAAGCTTCCTCACCTAGACAAATACTCTGGCAATTCTGATGCCATGGACCACCTTCAGTCTTTCGAGGGCATGATGTCCCTAGTGTCCAACAAAGATGACGTACTTTGCAAGGCCTTTGCTAGTACATTGACTGGAGTAGCCCGGTCTTGGTTTATGGACCTAGAAAGAAGAAGTATTAATTCCTTTTCTAAATTAAGGTCAAGTTTTCTAGAATATTTCGCCACTGCCAGAGCTAGAAAGAAAAGATTGTCAGACCTAGCAAACATAGTCCAGGGAAAGAGCGAATCGACTATGAACTTCTACAACAGGTTCAGAGACTTGGCCGACTCAATAGAAGAGAGACTCACCGACAGGGAGATTATAATGTGCTTCTATAATGGACAAAGATCAGACGAGCTCACCTATGAGTTGTCGGTAAGAGAACCTCTTACAAAATCTGAGCTATACCAGATGGCCAATGCAACAGCCACTACTGAAGAAGAAAAAGAAACTGATGTCCGGATACAGGGATCGAGAACGAGGAAGGGAAGGCATGCCACCCACTTCTGACTCGAAACAAGGCGTTAACGAAGGGGGAAACAGAGGAAAGAATAGAACCAGAGGAACCGAGGTCTTCACCCCCCTCACAAAGCCGATCTCGGAGATAATGAACGTGGTGAACCTTCCTAACCCAAAACCCCTCAAAGACAACCCAAAATTTCCAAGGGACACGAGCAAATATTGTGCCTACCATAGGGATAACAGACATGAAACAGATAATTGGTACGCCCTGAAGAAAATATTGCAAAGGTGGGCCGACTAGGGGAAGCTCAATGAATTCATAGCAAAGAAGGATAACAAGCACCAAAGGGAAGACGAGGAGGATGACCGAGGAGATAGACCGCCCCGGGCTAAGTTAATTGGAGTAATAAGGGAGGATATTCTTTCAAATACCAAGCTCAAAGAGCAGATCCACGAGCTAAGAAAGGTCTATCACATCCCCACTTGGATTCACAAAGGAGAGGAGGTGATCAACTTCTCTCCAAATGAACTAGCCGGAAACAGGGCTATGAGGGAACAACCTTTGGTCATCACAGGCCGGATTGATAACTGAGAATCTGAAAGACTCCTAATTGATTCAGGAGCCGCCAAAGATGTTCTCTACTACAGAACCTTCAAAGAAATGGAGCTGCCTGATACCATGCTGACTCCATACAACGACAGATTAGAAGGATTCACCAATCACAAGGCCGAAGCAAAGGGAACCATGGACTTACTACTAGAGATCAGTGAGTACCCCTACAGGACCTCGGCCACGATAACATTCATAGTTATGGACTTAGCCAGTGATTACCATGCCATCCTCGGCTCCCCCAGTCAAGGAAAATTGGGAATGGTTGCTTCCCTCCCTCACCAAAGAGTGAAGTTCCCGACCCCAGAAGGCATAGGATGTGTCCTCGGCAACCCCAAACACTTTCTGGAACATGTGATGAGATCCAGGAAAGCAAAAACCAAGATGGAGATTGACACTCCAGAAAGGAATATTACTATATCAAAGTCGACCACGGTCACATCATCCGCACCCAACATCGGCGTAATAACTGTAGACATGCCTGAGGAATGGGTAGTACTAGACGATGATACTGCCGTTACAGAGACCGAGGTGACATATGGATTGGATGGTTTCGGATGTATCTCCATGAACACAGCTTCGGATGAGCCGAGTGGCTTAAACCTCGCCCTCGTCCCAAGCTCGGGGGCCACAATACCCGACCACATGGATGCCGTGATAGACAGACTCCTAGATATGGAGAATTTGAGCCTAGAGGGCAAGGATAAGGAGAAAGTTAAACATATCATCGTGGAAACCCTGGAGTTCAGGGACGGTCCCGAGCTGAGACCAGTCGACCAGTTAGACGAGGTCATTATCAACCCTGACTACCCGGAACAGAAGATACTGATTGGGAAACAACTCCCCCTGGAAGAAAGAGAATAACTCATCAACCTGCTAAAAAACAACCTAGACGTGTTCGCATGGAGGGTTGAGGACATGGTCGGAGTTAAAGAAGACATCGCTCTTCACAAACTGGAGGTGGACAGCTTTTCTAAACCGTTCAAGAAGGGACGAAGGGTCTTCTCCATAGATAAAGAAAAGGCAATCGAGACCGAGGTGGATAAGCTGCTGAAAGCCGGAATCATCAGAGAAGCGACATACCCGGAATGGCTAGCTAATGTCATCATGGTTAAAAAGCAAAATGGTAAGTGGAGGATGTGCGTCGACTTCACAGACCTCAACGAGGCCTGCCCAAAAGATAGCTATCCCCTTCCCAGGATCGACAAGTTGGTTGACTCCATCGCGGGACACCAAACTTTGAGTTTCCTAGATGCTTATTCTGGTTACCACCAAGTCAAGATGGCCGAGGACGACATCGAAAAAACCGCCTTTCAAGCGGCTGGGGGAATCTACTGCTACGTGATGATGCCATTCGGCCTCAAGAATGCCGGAGCAACTTACCAAAGGATGGTAAACAAGGTGTTCAAATCTCAGATCGGCAGGAATATGGAGGCTTATATTAACGACATGGTGATCAAGACCAAGTCAGGAAGTCACGTCCCAGATCTGACGGAAACCATAAGAAATTTGAAAGCTAATGACATGAAGCTCAACCCAAGCAAATGCGTTTTCGGGGTCACGGCAGGCAAGTTCCTCGGTTTCATGGTGTCACAACGTGGCATTGAGGCAAATCCCGAGAAGATCCAGGCTCTAGTCGACATGAAGGAGCCGACATGTGTAAAGGAGGTTCAAAGGCTAAACGGGAGAGTAGCCGCCCTGGGAAGGTTCATCGCCAAGTCGGCAGAAAAATCACTTCCTTTCTTCAAGGCTTTGAAGGGAACTAAGGACTTCGCCTGGACCCCAGAGTGCTCGACATCGTTCCAACAGCTGAAAGACTACTTGCGCTCACCCCCACTACTCAGTAGTCCAATTATGGGGGAAACACTCTCTGTGTTCCTTGCAGCAACAGACAGAGCCGTGGCGGCCGTGTTAGTACGAGAAGACAATGGGATTCAGAAGCCGGTCTATTATGTAAGTAAAGCCTTGTCAGATACCGAGAGCAGATATTTTAATGCTGAGAAAATTGCATACGCCTTGGTAATAGCGGCCAGAAAGCTGCGTGCGTATTTTTCCGCACATCCCATCACGGTTTATACCGACGCACCGCTTAGAAAGATACTTCACAAGATGGACAGCTCGGGCAGACTACTCAACTGGTCCATTGAATTGACCGAGTTCGACATAACCTACAAACCGAGAAAGACATTGCTGGCACAGCCTCTAGCTGACTTCTTGGTCGAGACCGCGTTCTCAAGCGAACACACGCCGACAACCAGGAAGAGGAAGTTCCCCATGGACAGAGAGCCTCTAGAGGATTTGCCAAGTGATTGTTGGGTTTTGTACACAGACGGATCAACAACCCGAGAAAGAAGTGGAGCTGGAGTGTATTTAACAAGTCCAGGCGGCGAACATGTGGCCCGGGACTTCATCAGGTTCAAGTTCCCAGCTTCAAACAACCAAGCAGAGTATGAGGCCTTGGTCTTGGGAATAGAGAGGGCAAAGTTCTTCGGCGCAAACAAACTGGTGGCCTATAGTGATTCCCAACTCGTGGTGAACTAAGTCAAAGGGGAATATAATACCGAGAACCACATGCTAAGTAAATACAGAGACCTCGTCCTGAATCTGACTAAGAACTTGGAGTTTTGGGAAATAAGGCAAGTAGGGCGAGAACACAACCAAGAGGCCGACTTGTTATCCAAAATGGCCACATCAGAAGAGTCGAATCCCTTAATCATCTACGCCGACCAGCCTGCTTACGAGAGGCTAGAAATCCTGATTCTGGACGACGAGGAGAGAACGTGGATTGAAGACTACAAGGACTACATCGAGAAGGGAAAACTACCTGATGACGAGTTGGCGGCTAAAATAATAAAAAAGAAGACGGCCATATACATAGTGTGGAACGATATCTTGTACCGTAGATCGTTCTCCAGGCCCCTCCTAAGATGTGTCTCCCCCAAGGACACCGAGAAGCTACTTGCCGAAGTACATGAAGGAGTGTTCGGAGGTCACCCAGGGGCCAGAACCTTCGCTGATAAAGTAATCACACTCGGTTACTACTGACCAAATTTAAGAAAAGACGCCCAGGCCTATGTGAAGAAGTGTGACAAGTGCCAACGATTCTCTGAACTACCTAGAGTACCAACGGTAGAACAAAGCCTAGTCATACCGACATGGCCATTTGACATGTGGGGAGTCGACATCATTGGGCCTTTTCCCTTGGCCAAAGGAAGCAACAAGTTTGTGATCGTAGCAGTCGACTACTTCACCAAATGGGTGGAAGCTAAGCCCTTGGCAAAGATTACATAGGAGAACGCCATCAACTTCATCCATGACTACATATGGTGTCGTTTCGGCGTCCCACATTCTATTGTAACCGACAACGGACTCCATTTCTCTGACGCTTTTACTGAGGAATTAAACAGACTGGGAGTCAAACACAGAAAGTCATCGATCAGTCATCCTCAAGGTAATGGGCAAGCCGAGGCAGCAAACAAGTTAATACTGAAAGCCCTAACCAAGAGTTTAGAAGGAAGTCAAGGAAAGTGGCTGGACGACCTCCCCCTTGCTTTATGGGCAGTTCGTACAACCACTCGGGGGCCGACTGGGGAGAATCCCTTTGCATTAACTTATGGATCAGAAGCTATAGCTCCGGCCGAGATGGCACTACCTACTTTCAGAGTAACCAATTACGACGAGGTCGTAAACGAGTACAACCGACTGCTGGACCTAGATCTAGTTGAAGCAAAAAGGCTAACTGCTCAGCTTAGAATGATCAACTACAAGAAAAGAACCAAAGCCTATCACGACAGCAAAGTAAAGAAGAGAGTTTTCGAAGTCGGTGACTGGGTTCTCAGAAAAATTGAGTCGACACACTTTAAGGCCCAACAAAATAAGCTATCTCCGAATTGGGAAGGTCCCTACATCGTCACTCATGTTATCAGAGAGGGGACCTACATACTCAAGACTCCGGAAGGAAAAGAGCTTAAACACCCATGGCATTCAGAGCACTTGAGGAAGTACTATCAGTAACTCCTCGGTACCCTATCTATCTTTTTTGCTTTCTAGATTAGATTTTTGGTCTCTAGTTTTTAGCCTCTGATAGCCTAAATAGCCATAGTTTGATTTCATCAATGAAGTTTTCCTTTTATTACTGTTGATTTCACATCACACCAAGTACAGTTAAAGCATTACTTAACAATGCCGAGATCGCCATACATTGTCAGACTAAGAACCGTAACCTCTTTTAAAGCCTAGTTTCAATAACTAGCATGACCACGGCATATATAGCGTGCATGGTCACTTTCTAAGTCTAAAGCAAAGACATCTCGACTCCTGACAATTTGAACCTAATTATGACAGCTAGTCCTCTCAAATTTGGGTAAGACTATGACGTCTAAATCCCCATGACAATTTGGGGCTAGTCAACAATTAGTTCTTTCAAATTTAAACAAAACCGAGCACTTAACGCTCGTCACGGCCTATAACGGTGAACCACCACGGCCTACAAACACAGCCTAAACCGGCTAACTTACATCAAGTCATTTTAGACAATGTTAATACATCTCAAACCGAGATAAAGTAACATGAACAAGTGACGAGATAACACTTATCCGCATCACGGTTAAGAATATGGGTTAATTTACACCTCAAGCCAAGGTAGACAAATCCATACGAAAGACAAGTGTTTACGCCCCCCAGATTACACCGGGACCAGGCGAACAAATACTTAAACAAACAAAAAAAATTGTTTATGCCAAACCGGCCCACCAGCAGAAAAGTAAACTTGTATCAAACAGCCTTCCACGGCTTTACAAACCCGCAATTAAAAAAGTCACGACCAAATAACTCAATCCATATCGGCTTCGGCCTCGTTCTCGGCCTTTTCGAGGAGCTCCTCAAAGTTACCCAGTTCTAACGCAGGTGGGTCCCAAACAGGCCGGTTATCCTTACGATCACGGGCCTTGATAACCTTGAGACTACCCTATGAAAACGGAACCAGAGAATGGACCGCCCTCGCCTCAACACTATAAGCGTCCTGATGAAAAAGACGAGCGCACTTCTCCAACGGCACATTGACTTCTGGATCAATATACAGAAGACGGGTTAAATTGGACCAAGCATCGTTATATATCGTGCCGACTCTATCACTCAAATCCACCCTGAATTGGGGCCCCCTCTTATAAGCTTCAACACCAGCCTTCTCCTTGCTCGTCACGCTCTCCTCCAAACGAGCATACTGGTCCTCCAACAGAGCAAGCTTTTCCTCAACTGTGGCCTTTTCTCCCGCCAATGTCTCGGCACGCTTCCTCTCTTCCTCAACCTCAGTTTTCGAGGCTAACAAAGACTCCTTCAGCTTTGAAACCTCTTCCTGGGATTGACATCGCGACGCGTCAAGAAAAGCTTTTTCTTTATCCAAGCCAATCACCTTATCGTTAAGACCATCAACAGAACCTTTAAGCTTCGCCACCTCGGCTTCAGTCTCCTTTAAAGATTCATAAGCCTGCCGATACATAGTGTAGTCGGTTTGGGCAAGGGAGGCAAGCTACAAAGAAGAAAGAAGAAGTGAGCAAATAAGAAGAGCGGAAAGAAGCCGAGATATCCAAAAGCCTTACCTCGCTGAGAAGTAAGCCTTTGCGGTTCAACATTTGTTGGGAATTGGGTCTCTCGGCAACCAGCTGCTCGATAGTGTCGACATTCATGGCCCGTTTTATCACGGGACCGCCCTTCTTCAAAGCAAGACCCGAGAGGACCGACACGTCCAACCTCGACAAAATAGGAACCCCGCTAAACTTCTCCGCCCAGCGCTTAACCTCGTCATCAGGCAAGACCGAGCCAGAGGCAGAGTCATGAGTGGATGGAGTTGCTTTTTTCGAAGGAGCGCAGACCTCTCTGACTTCCTCCCTGGATCTTTTCTGACTTTGACGAACATCCCCTCTATCTACCTCGATCATAGCATGAGTACCCTGGTCTTGGCTCTGGGTTTGACTATTAAGAGTGGCCTCTTCGGTCTCGGGGGCCCACCACTTCGGTACCATCTCTAACCTCCTCTACAAATCGATCTGACATTGGAACTGCGGAATCTTCCTTATTCTGAAGTAAAGCCTGCCTTGCGTCCATATCGTCATGACGCTTTTCCAAGGAGGCGGCTTTAGACCTTTGCTTCTTCAGCCTAGCCGCCTCGACAGGATCAAGTTCCTCCATCTCAATCTCGTTTATTTGCTCCATGGTCAAAACTGCACAAAAGACAAATATCAGATCGAGACGAGACAAAAAATCAGGAAGGGAAAAAGTACAAGGTTCGATAATTACAGCCTATCGTGTCTTCAGTTTTAAGACAAACGATGTTCTGCTCTTGGCAACGCACGCACTCATGAAGGAAAACAAAGTTTGGGTGAACAATTCAATCTGGGAACCTATTCCCCCTCAGAACATTGACTTTGGGGACGATACCGTCAATAGGACCCTTCATCAACCCGGCCTGAACATAATAACGTGGATCCTTCTCTAACTCGCTCCAATCCAACGTACCCAGATTGGCAAACTCCTCGAGTTTCGTGATGAATTTATCACTCCATTCAGGTTTGTGGACGTCTTGAGGGCGACTCGGTGCATAATCAGGAACAGTGAACTCCCAGCCAAAACGAGACTCGACCCTAATAACGTGAGAATTCCACCCCGACACCTTACTAACGGTCCCAGAAATAAGGGAAATGATCTTGGGCTTAGATGGGTCAGATTTTATGGTCAAAGTCCTCGTCGTTTTGTTGTAACTCACGTTAAAGAAATGATCAAAAGCGGACATACATGGCTCAAAATTAAGGTTGCGGCACAAGACAATGAAGCTGACTAGGTACCTGACGGCATTTGCACCACTATGAGCCGGCATAAATTCCCAAGACTCCAAGAACTCGTTAATAAAAGGGTCGAGAGGAAGTCTTAAACCTAGCTGGAACTGTTTGTAGAAGAAGGAAACGACTGCTTGATCATAGTAAAAGTTATGAATTTTCTCATCGATGTCCAGAGGCACGGCCCTACTGTAATACAGACGGTACTCTTCACGGTCTATGCCGTACCGAGAATAAAGAACTTCAAGCATCTCATCCCCTGATTTGGGATGTTTATCTACAATTGGACCTGATTTACCCTTATCCTTATTGGCCTTCTTGGCTCCAGTACCACGTTTTGGTATGGTAACTCGGTCATCAAAACGATCCACTATCCTTCCGGACGTACTCTCCCCGGCCATACCTGTAGAAGAACCAGAGGGGTTAGACTCATCAAGAAGCCTAGACAAAGCCATATACCCCCCCCCCCCCGAATCGACTACTGGGGCCGAGGAGGTGGCACTCTCAAAACGAGATCGGAAAACCGATTTATCCTCAACATAATGGAGAAAAATGTGTTGAATAATGGCATCAAAGGTATTAAGGAGCATTACGCCATCTACACTACCACTGAGAGCTCTCGGGGCAAATAGACCGGATGGATACCTCACATCGTCTCGGGGGGTTTTATTAAAAAACAACAGGTCACCGATCGCCATTAAAGACAACATTTTCCATATCCCCTCCGACAATATATATATCCTGTTGTTCCGCTCATAGAAGCCATACATGGCGTCGGGGTCAAAATTAGGGGTACCAGACATAACAAGAAGAAGAAAAGCCATCCTATAGCTACAGTTCACCCAGAATCTGAGTATAAAAGGATGAAAGCTTGAAGATTTATGATTCTAAAAACCCTAACAATGATTGAAAAGGCAAAAAGAGGTATAAGAGATCGGAACAGTACCTTGATCGAAAATACAATCAGAGAAAAGGGGTCGGCGGACGGCGCTGACAAGGATGATCGGAGCGGATTGAGGAAACTTGCAGCAAGAACCCGTTTTATCGGAAAACTCGCCGACGGTGAACGCACTGTTCTTTGGGTGAAAATTCGAAAAAGTGATATAAAAGAGGGAATTTAAATTTATATTTCGGGTCAAACAGGTTACACCCAAATCCAACCCGACCGTACCCGTATACCCACGGGCTGACACGTTCCCCACTAGGCCCTATCATTACCCCTAATTAATAGGGGCATGGTTTCGAGGGGATATCTTGTCAATCAGTCATGCTTGCGTCACTTGACAATGAATAGTGAACAATGAATAGTGAAGGGAAAACGCTTGGTGTGACCCAACCGTCAAAGGAGGGAACAAGTTATTAAAGTCAAATTGACGCCGACCTAGTACAACAATCATGACGAGACTAAAGGCTAAAAGCTTGAACGAATGACGAGAAAAGGGTCAAAGAAGACGAGACCCTGAGCTATCCAAATTACCAAGGATCCCACTCACGGTTTGACTTACGGCAGATATCAACGGATCTGGAGGATGCCGAGGTACGATCGCCGAGATGCATATAGATGAGTACATGCCGAGATCAAGCAATAAACTGCTGAGTACAGATCAAGTTGAAGGTGCACATAAATAGAATAAACAGTTCCAAGACAATGACGAAAAGCATAAAAGATGGTTCCATTATCATTTTAGACAAGCAAAAGACCCCCACAATATGGCCGGAGGCCTGGCCCTATGCAAAAACTGAGAGAAAGAAAAGAAAAGTTACTACTACAGCATAACAAAGAACCCAAATTTTCTTCCTACTCAATATCGCCTTCATAGCCCACCTCAGTATCATCCATGGCATTCCCCTCCCCCTCCTCCTCAGCATCATCATCTTCGTCTTCGTCACCTTCACAATCACCATCACCACCGTCATCGCTGCTATCAGACGATTCTTCATCTTCGCTCTCCTTAGGATCTGGGGATTGGTATTCTCCATTGCTATCAGTCGGAGAGTCCTCCTTCGGGAAGGACGAACGTGGTTGCGAAGGCACTATAGAGTCGCTGCTGCTGCTGGAATCCGAGTGAGAAGCATGGCTCTCTGAATCTGAGCTCACCTCCTCTAGGAAGGCATCATCATAGTTTCTTTTCGGGGCCATTGGGGGTTTCTTAAGGGATCTTGAAGAAGGATGAAATTTGTAAGAGAAAAATTCCAAGAGACAAGCTTTATATACCCCCAGAATACAAGGGGGTGGAGTATTTATTTTAGTCATCATTGAGACGCAATTAATGAATGTCCATTCTCCAAGAGGAATAATGATTTCACGTGTAATAAATCAAGATGAGGTCAGCATATCTAAAGGATTAAGGATTTGGTGGCTGCCTATCAAATCAACATAAATGAACCTGCAGAACAAGTACAAGAACAGTTCCTACTCGGCATGCCGAGATAGAAACTCGGGGGCCACTGAACGACACAAACCGACTGGGGTAAATGGGGCCCATATGCTCTGGGCCCATACACCTAAAAAGCCTATACCGAGAGGTCCATTCACAAAAATCCGATAAGCACCAAGGCTGGGGCCGACATCAATCAGGCCGAGCAGGCAGTCCTTGCCTAGGCCGAGCTAGAGAAGCCCAATCTCTAGGTGGCCTCCATGACGAGCCGAACTAGATGACGGGCCGACTTGTACCTAAAACCTCCCATTGTCACCGGGAGTCCACTTACAGAGTTCGACTACAACTCTAACATTAAAGATCCTTATCTAAACAAGGATATCTTTTCTATAAGATAACTGGGATATTACTCATCCTTATCTGGAGTCTATTTCCAAGGAATATGAGTCCCATAGTAACACGGGCTCCCTGGCTTTCTTAACAAGTTAGGATTCATTCACCCACGCCTATATAAACAAGTCCTCTGCACATGAAACGGGTAATGAACTCTTTGGCTCAAAACTAGTCAATTGATTTCTTTATACTCATTTAAACACCCGTATTTTTATTCTCACGCCGGAGGGCCTTCGCCGGTGAAGTCCCGGCGTAGTTTATGTTTGTTATTGTGTGCAGATTCGTACGAGGAAGTTCTCATTGCTGGATTTATCCGAACCGCTAAACGAAGGGCTGATCCGACACATTTTTGGCAGCATCAACTCTATTTTTGAATTGGAGAATCGGTTTGAAATACATCGTTTTATTCAAATGTACTTTTCAATGGAACACTCAAAATAATATTATGGTTATTTTATTATGGAATAAAAAGAGTGCATATTTGTGTCAAGTATATTTATATAAATACTTATATTTTTAGGAGTAAATACTACTCCGTGCATCGCACGAGTGAAACTCTAGTACTTTACACTTAAGTGAACTAGTCTTATATGTTAGTATAGGAGCAGATTGTTTAATAAAATATGCAACTGCTTTATTATTCTCTAAATAAATGTGAAAAAAAATTGTAAAATTTAGTTACTCTTATACTACTTCAAAATATAAAAATTGAATTACATGTGTAAACGTAAGTATAGTAGTGGACTGATTAATAAAATATGAGTCGTTTTTAATTAAAAAAAAATTAAGTCTTTCATAGTTTTTATCTTTAATTATTTGTTTTTTTTAACAAAAAAAAAAAAAAAAAGAAAAGTTGATGGTTCTGTGATCTAAAATCTCACTAATTTGATTGCGAAATCTCCTTATTTTTTTTTACTTATATTCATCCTTATTGTTTAAACTAAAATTAAATATTACTCCCTCTATCCCAGAATGATAGTCCCCCTATTTTCATGGGTTTTAAGAAGGAACTTTGAGTAATAATTAAGGCTACTTTTAATTATTCTAATGAAATTTTTGAAATTGTTTTTGATACACCATTATAAATACTATTAATATCAATTTTTAGATTCACATTAACATAATTATAAGTAGCATTTATAACTACTCAAAGTTTCCTCGTAGTAACAATGAAAAAAAGTGGACTATTTTTCTGGGACGGAGGGAGTATAAAACTAAGAACAAACAAAACATACTCTGTCATTCTTAAACTCGGGAGCCCCAATTGATAAATTAAATAAAACTTTTATTGTCCTTATTCCAAAAGTTGAACATCCGCAAACCCCGGACCAATTTCGACCCATAAGCCTCTGCAACACCATCTAAAAAGAGATAGCTAAAGTCTTGATTAATAGACTTAAAAATTTTCTATCCCCTCTCATCTCAAAAAACCAAAACGCCTTTGTACCTGGCCGCCTCATTTCTGATAATATCCTCATTAGCCATGAAATTTCTGAGTTTGTCAAAAAATCAAAAAACAAAAAATCCCCCTCTTGCTTTGCTAAACTTGACATTAGTAAAGCGTATGACAGTCTGAAATGGGATTTCATCTCAAAAGTCCTCACAAAAATGGGTTTTAGCCAAAAATGGATCTCTCTAATCCTTCAGTGTGTTTCCACAGTTTCCTATTCCATCATTATCAATGGCTCCCCATCACCGTTCTTTAAACCAAAAAGAGGCATTCGTCAGGGAGACCCCCTCTCTCCTTACATATTCATTCTCTGTGCTGAAGCTCTTTCAGCAACTTTGAACCATTTTAACAATTCCAAAATCATCCCTGGTATAAGGATTAGCAAATCAACCCCCCCCCCCTTTAAATCATCTTCTGTTTGCTGACGATTGTTTGCTGGCTTTTGAAATCTCACCAAATGCATGCTGGTTTATAAAATGGACTTTGGACTCTTTCGGGGCCCAAGCGGGGAAAAAAATCAATTTTTACAAAAGTGATCTCTACTTTTCCCCAATTATTGACCCTAACCTCAAAAATCAAGCCATCAACATTCTATCCATCTCCAACAGTGCAATGGATGGAAAATATTTGGGTCTAAGACAGATGTTCTATGGGGGAAAAAAGGAAATTTTTGCTGACCCCATTTCTAGAGTTAGAGACAAACTTCAAGGGTGGCAAGGAAAATTTTTAAACCTTGAGGGTCACATTATTCTAGTAAAACATGTCATCTCTACAATCCCTGCTTATGCCATGTTCTGCTTTAAGTTTCCAATATTTTATATCAAAGAGCTCCACCGTATCTTCAACAAATTTATTTGGCTTGGTCTTGGAAGAGACAAAGGCATCCACTGGGTAACTTGGGCGAAAATGTGTACTCCAAAATCTCTGGGAGGTCTGGGCTTAAGACACATGGGAGTCTTAAATCAAGCTTGTCTCGCTAAAACAGCTTGGAGAATTTTCAAAACACCCCAAGCCCTTCTCAGCTCCATTCTAGAAGGAAAATATTACCATAGTAGACCTTTCTTAGATGCCAACAAATCATCCAGGGGATCCTGGGGCTGGAAAAGTGTGTTATGGGGGAAAGAACTGATAACACCAAATACCTTCTGGAGAGTTAAAAATGGCCTATCCATCCTAGCTTTAGAGGACAAATGGATCCAAGACTTTCCTAACTTTGAATCTGAAGCTAACCTTGCCCTAAGTATCCCTAACCTAAAGGTAGCAGACCTCATATCGAACCTCACTCACACCTGAAAAAGCCCGCTCATAAAGAACCTCTTCCCTCCCAATATAGCAGATTACATCCTTAACTTGCACATCCCCAAATCCGGTACAGATGACCAAATTTGGATTCACTCAAGCCATGGGGAGTACACAGTTAAATCGGGATACTTTATAGGCCTGTCCAACCACCCAGATACAAAAACCTTGATAAACCCGTCTCTTCCATCTAAAATCAGAAATGCATGGAAAAGAATTTGGTCCACCCCTCTTGAACCAAAACTAAAACTGTTTTTTTGGCGCCTCCTAAAAAGAAACCTCCCTACCCAAAAAAGCCTCCATGCCAGAAAGTGCTCTAATGTGAACCTTTGTAATAGATGTGGAAGCCAAGAAGAAACTGAAAATCATCTCTTCTTTTCCTGCTGGTTTTCTCAACAAGTTTGGATAGCCTCACCCCTCCCTCCACCTCCTATCCCAGTAGACACCCCCAACTTGTCAACCCTTGAATGGCTAGCTGAATGGATCAAAGACTCAATCAACACATTTGACCTTGTACTGATAGTGCTTATTCTCTGGGAAATCTGGATGAATAGAACTGATATAATCTTTAACCATGCTCAACCAAATGTGGAAAATATTCTTCCTAAGGCAATGGATCAGCTACGGAAAGTAAAGAATTTGAAAGACAGAAGAACAAGTACACAGGCCACCAACAACTCACAAGAAAGGGAAGCAAGAATTGGCACAACAAACACAATCAGGAGTCTTGATTCTAGTAATGGAAAGACTCTAGAAGAATACCTCAAAAACAACGACACGGGAAACTCTCTCATCTTAATATCAGACGGAGCATGGAAAGCAAATGCGCGATGGGCAGGATTGGGTTGGGAAATATGGGACAAAAGAAATGGAAGGATAGCAATAGGAAGCCAATCTTGTAAAGCTCCATCAAGCATACACACAGAATGCTTAGCAATCCTCAAAGGAATGGAATGGGCAACTAGTCACAACTTCACCAACATCCGAGTTCTAACAGACTCCCAGTTGGCGTGTTCCTACCTAAAAGGAACTTTGCGACTCCCCCAAGCTTTAGAAACTATTATTTCGGATATAAAGTTTTTGATTAATTTGTGTGAAGAATTTGGTATTTGTAAAGTTGATAGGCAAACTATTAGTTTTACTCATAACAATGCTTCGTATGCTAGGAATATGTACCATAACTTTATTGGCCCCGAGCCAATTTTTCTCAATATATAAGCTACGGGTTATTATCAAAAAAAAAAAAAAAAAAACCGAACCAAGCAAAGGAATGGTAGGGCAGGCAAAACGGGGGGATATTTTTGTTCTTTTACCAGCAAATGCAATGGGTTTATATGGCCGTGGGTATGACTATGAGATGTTGATGTGATTGAGGGTCCGAAATTCCAATCATATTTAACCTAATAAAATGCAAGTCTAACAGGCTTATTTTGCCTTCAAATACATGTCTCACATTTTGCCTTCCCACTCACAATTCCCTACCTCACTTTCTCTCTCCTTCCCACTTACACCTACTTAATGATTGTTACTGTAACTACCTCCTCCTAGAAATGCCATCGTTACCAGTCTCATCCCAAAAACACATCTACATACATGTTATTGCCCACAAGGCATAACAATTTCAAAGAAAACAAACATAAACACATAAAACATCCAAAGTACATCAGTCTCATCCCAAGCACACACACAGACACACACAAGACAATCCAACTGCTCAAGAAACAAGGATAAACAACATAAACAAACCACAAGCTAGTACGCAGGATAATAGGGACCGGTCCCGCCTTCCTTATGCGCATCAGTGATGCTAGAGTAGGAGTAGATATTGTTGGACATCTCCCAACTCCAGTCCTCCTTCCTCGATATTACCAGTCTTGGCCACCGGTTAATCCTCACGTAATGCTCCCTTATCTTCCCATCTGCCAAAAAACTGGTGACAATCGAATAACAGGATTCGTGCCCACCCCATACCTTGTCACCTGGGTCTGCAGTTTGGCTTCCATCTGGGTGAAAGTAACGGTGCATTAAAGGCCGTGTCCCTTTCCAATACGGATCAAGGTTACGCCAATACTCTGGGGCCACCTGACTCAAAACTCAACACAACAATATTTATGCATTTGTCTGCAGACTACAAATGCAAATTAAAACTCAAATCAATACAACTCTTCTAAGAGGTAAGGATCCCTCTTGCCAATAAATGTTGCCACTTTTATCTACTGGAATTATGTCCATTTCCAAGCCAGTAGCTATGGGTAATACGACAAACAGCTACATCCACTCCCCCTGTCCCTAAATGAATGTCCAACTCTCATTTTAAGGTAGATTCTGAAAATCTCAACTTTTTATACAATTTAGTGGCAAAGATTCATATATATTTTATGATCCTCTTTCCAAACAATTAGTTTTACAAATATAAAGTGATTAGTGAATTTTTCTTTTTGGTAAAAAACATTTAGGGACAGTTTTTTCCCCAAAAATACTCGTTTTTGGAGTTTTTTTTCCCCCAAAAACGACACGTTTTTGGGACAAAAATTTCTTGAAATGGGACATTCATCTAAGGACGGAAGGGGTACAATCTAAGTGCTAAAAAATTCAGGAGAGTTTGCTCTAATTTACCCCCAATTTATTGCTCTACACTTCTAGTCTATTCACCCTCAACCAAAAGAAAAAAAAAAGAAAAAAAAAAGTAAAAAGTAAAAAGAGAACAGTAACATTATTTTGTGAAGCTAGAGTGCGCACCTTGGTGAAGTGAAACTCCCAAACATGATCCCACAGGTCTTCCCTCATTATTCGGGTCTAACATCAAAAGGTTGAATGAGAGGCATACATAAATGGCTCAATACATATCACCAAGATTGTCGAGCAAAAAAAAAGAATGTTGCTTACACGTTTGCCGTCCATTACAGATAATGAGTAAGCCGCCAACCTTGACAACCCCTCAACTTGTGACAAACGAGGTAAGTGTGCTTTCCCGAGCCATAACTCCTCACACTGACGAGAAAAAAAAATAATACAAGACAGATACAAATTAGGAGCTAATACATTCCCACAATGAATTATTTCTCAAGTAAAAAAGCATGGCATCCGCAGGTTTCATAGAAGGCGCTCATGGCAACTAAGGGAAACACATTGCTACTCCACAAAAATAACTCCAAATCCAATACTTTTAACACTATTCAAGAAATAGGCACTGTAGGCAATGAATACTCATTCCGTCCTAGCTCAATGTGCACACTTACTCGTTTGGGCAGTGTCATTAGTAACTCCCACTTCCCAAAATGTAATTCTTTTAATATTAATATACTAACCTAACCCAATTGCCATACTCACACTATTAAATTGTGGGCCTCAGTTGTAAATCCCACTCTTCTCCTACTCATAATACCTTTCCCACTCAAAATACTTTTCAATATATATATTCACTCCACAATTCTTGTGCCCAAGAGTAACTGTGCATATTGAGCTGGGACGGAGGGAGTATATTCTAATGCACTAAAAATGCGTTGCTATTTTGACATTGTATGCGCATAACAAAATGCAACTCAAATGTACCAAATACATATACGACTCCAAAATCAGAGGTAAGCTAATGGCAGTGCTCATGAAAAATGAAGGAAGAGAAAGGTAACAACCAAATCCCACTGAAGACTAGGTTTTCATAAAGCACAAGCAAAATAACAAGGAAGCGAATATGTAACAATCAGACAAAAACGACGACAAAACGACAGATGCAACAATGCTACAAAACCGATCCAAAAATCACATAATTGCTGTTACGAGAGCTTATCTGCAGACACAAGAAATACACTTTGCTCCTACAAATCGCCACAACCAACAAGCGAGCATATTCTTGCACATTACCGAAACAGTAACTGTAAGAAAATAATAACAACACATACAGTATACTGATGTATTACAGCTGACTGTAAAAGCCATCCACCAAGTATATATGCGTTTCTGATCTTCCGATTACAAGTCAGTAGAACAAACTCAAGATGCAAGGCATGCCCAGCATTCATAAAAACTGAAGCTATTCAAAGCCATCTTTAGATCAGATCCATCAGTTTGGAGTAAAACCTTTTAACCACCACGTCAGAAGAAAATTACATAGTAGAACGTGAGGGCTACATGCTCAGGCACAAGACCTTGACTTTGATAGAAAATAGAACATCACTCTGGATTCAACAGATCACTTGACCGTCAGTAGGAAGTCCTTGTTCAACACATACCAACACTAACACAAGCACCATCAGCTTCACCGCATACGACAAAACTTCAGTTCAAGAACAGCAATTTCAACCAAGAAACTTCACTAAATAAAGGAAAATGGACGAGGAAAGGCCTCAAAAAGATAGCCCCACTGACGTAGCCAATCTACGATCTTCAAGAAGGAATAAATAGGGAGTTGAAGGAGAATCTTAGACCAGTAACAACTTAAGAAAATCAAGCTAAGATAGCTGATTACTTGGACTGAAAATGCTTTTTATTCAAGACTGTTTTTCCTCAATACAGCAAGGGAATTTATAGGACCAAAAACTAACTGAAAAGACTCAATAATTAACCTTAGACTGACCTTCAAAATACTAAGACTCTTGACACTTAGACTTCTAAGAAAATTAGACTAGAATACTTATCACAAAAATCCTCCAGAATTTTCTAGAGACTGCTCAAGTATTTTACTGCATCAGTCACCCTCGGTTGGAGAAAAACTCGCCCTCGAGTTGCCATTAGGAAGATCTCCTTTGATCGGAATAAGATGCTTAACGTTGAAAATATCTGAAGTTTTGAGATGACTCGGTAGTTGCAGCTGGTATGCATTGTCGTTAATTCTCTTCAAAATCCGACAAGGACCAACTTTTCGATCATGTAACTTCGCATTTGCTCCAGCTGGAAGCCTATCCTTAGTTAATACAGCCCACGCGTAATCTCCTTCCTCAAACACTACCTTCCTTCGATGAACATCTGCTGCTGCTTTATACTTGGCATTGTTGGCTTCAATTTTCCTTTTGACTTGTTCATGGATGGTCTTAATGTGTGCAGCCAATTCTTCCGCCTTCATACTAGTATTCTTTAAATTAGGAATTGGAACCAAGTCCGTAATGCTATTAGGACTAAATCCATGAACAATCTCAAATGGACTCAGCTGAGTAGTACGATTCTTCGAGTTGTTATATGCAAATTCAACATATGGAAGTATTGAATCCCACTGCTTTGGTTTGTCCCCGACCAAGCACCGTAGCAAATTTCCTAAGCTTCGATTAACTACTTCTGTCTGCCCATCTGTTTCAGGATGATATGAAGTACTAAATTGCAATTGAGTACCCATCCTTTTCCATAATGTCCTCCAAAAATGCCCCATAAACTTTGGATCACGATCTGAAGTTATAGTGCGAGGAATCCCGTGCAAACGGAAGATATCTCTAAAATAAAGATCTGCAACATTTGAAGCATCCATCGTCTTCCGACACGGTATACAATGCGCCATCTTCGAGAATCTGTCTACAACTACCATAATGGAGTCCTTTCTCCCTTGAGTGCGCGGAAGACCAAGGACGAAATCCATACTCACTTCAACCCAAGGAATTGATGGGACTGGTAAAGGAGTGTAAAACCCAGCATTAGTGGAGCCACCCTTTGAACGCTGACAAACATGACACCTTTCCACATGTCTAGCAACGTCACGCCTTAGTTTTGGCCAAAAGTATTTCCTTTCTACCAATTCTATACTTTTATCTCGACCAAAATGTCCCGTTGCATGTTGTTCGGTGATGATTTTCTCCTTTAATGAACAATCTGGAATGCACAATCGTAACCCGTTAAACAAATAACCTTCTTGGATCTGATAATCACTACGCTGCCCATTCATAAGATCCCGCATAATAGGACCAAAATAGTCATCCTCTAGATACATATCCTTGAAGGCGTCAAATCCCTGCACTTCTATCCTCATAGTAGATAAATAAGAACCTCGTCGGCTCAAAGCATCAGCAACTTTATTTTGAATCCCAGCCTTGTGTTTTAAGGTGAAAGTGAAGCCTTGTAAAAAGCTTACCCACGTCGCGTGCCTTTGGTTCAGCTTGTGCTGGTGTTAATGTACTTAAGTGCTTCATGGTCTGAGTTGAGGATGAACTCCTGATGTACTAAATAGTGTTGCCAGTGTCGCAATGCTTGAATAATAGCATAAAATTCTAGATCATAAGTTGAGTAATTTAGCCGTGCACCACTAAGCTTCTCACTGTAGAACTCAACTGGGTGCCCCTCTTGGCTTAAGACAGCACCTATTCCAACTTTTGATGCGTCACAATCCACTTCAAAAACCTTCCCAAAATCTGGTAACGCAAGGACCGGAGCTTCTGTAAGCTTCTGTTTAATGAGCTTGAAGCTCTGATCAGCCTCAGCACTCCAACTAAACTTAGATTCCGACTTCATACAGTTAGTAATTGGAGATACTATACTGCTGAAATTCTTAATGAATCGCCTATAAAATGAGGCCAGCCCATGAAAACTTCGAACATCGTGAATCGAACGAGGTGTCGGCCACTCATTGATAGCCTGAACTTTGGACTGGTCGACCTTTATTCCTTCCGCAGAAATAATGTATCCTATAAATAACACCGAGGAAGTTCCAAAACTGCATTTCTTTAAGTTCACGAACAGCTTCTCCTTTTTCAAAGTCTCCAATACCTCCTTCAAGTGTTGTTTGTGCTCATCCAAGGAACGAGAGTATATAAGAATGTCATCGAAGTGAACGACAACACACTTTTGAAGAAATGGCTTCAAAACATGATTCATGAATCGCATAAAAGTGCTTGGGGCATTAGATAGACCGAATGGCATCACCAGCCATTCATAAAGCCCTTCTCAAGTCTTGAACGCCGTCTTCCATTTATCACCTGGTCGGATACGAATCTGGTGAAATCCACTTCGAAGATCAATCTTTGAATACACCTTTGAACCAGCAAGTTGATCCAGCATGTCATCCAAGCGAGGAATTGGATAACGATATTTGGTCGTGATTTTATTTATCGCCCGACTATCGATGCACATGCACCAAGTACCATCTTGTTTGGGAGTCAATAGTGCCGGAACAGCACAAGGACTCGTGCTCACACGGATCAGCCCCTTAGCTAAAGCTTCCTCCACTTGGCGTTGTAGTTCTTCATGCTCTTTAGGGCTCATGCGATATGCTGCTTTGTTAGGTAAACTTGAGCCTGGAATAAAATCAATTTGATGCTGAATGTCCCTCATTGGTGGCAGCCAAGCGGGAATCTCTTGAGGCATAATTTCAGCATATTCATCGAGGTGAGATTTTATTGAATTCGGGACTGGACTAACAGCTTCAACCTCCCGAACCACTAAAGCAATCATAATTCCAGATTCTTGGACCTTCCCCATAAAGTTGGAGATTGATAGATAATTCCCCGCATCTGTTTTACTTGGTTTGGTAATGCTGCAATCTTTTGATGGAACCAAAGTCGCCTTCAGATTGTCCTTCATGAAGATCATGAATTGTGCTCCGATCAAACTGCCACGGTCGTCCAAGAAGAATATGGCAAGCATCCATTGGGACAACATCGCACCAGACGTTGTCAAAATACTTGCGTCCTATAGAGAAAGAGACCAAACAACGCGCATCAACATTTACCTCATTTCCCTTCTTGAACCAAGAGAGCTTATATGGCTTCGGATGTTTTTCTTGCTTTAAATTCAGCTTCTCCACCGCTTCCCGAGAAACAACATTTTCACAACTTCCACTATCAATGATAAGCTTGCAGACCTTATCTTTGATGGTACAAGTCGTGTGGAATATGTTGTTCCGAAGCCAATCACCATTTTCTTCCTCCTTTGGCAGCAAAAGGCTCTTACGAATAACAAGTGTTTCACCTGTGTCGCCATATACCCGACTTTCCTCACTATTATCTCCATCTTCATCATAACGTGGTTGTACTTCTCCGTCATCAACATCATCAGTCTCAAGCCCCTCGTTGTCAATCATAAGCTGTTTGCCGCTTTTTCGTCTGCAAGTTGAAGACTTGTGGCCTAGTCCTCCGCATTTAAAGCACTTAATGTTCTGGCAGCAACATTTCCAGCTTGCTTTCCATGCACTGCAGCTGATACATTTGACGTTCCAGCTTCACGCCCAAAATTTTTAGACCCCTGTTCAACTTGTGTCACGCCAGATGTCTTGTTCAGCGAGCTCTCAAGGCGAAATCCAGGTCTGGACTGCTGTTTCTCTGCAACTAATGCTCTCTGATAGGCTTCTGAAACAGACCAAAAAGTGTACAGATTCAAAACATCTTGAATACTTTGGCGTAAACCAGCCAAGTACCTTGCTACGAGCTGTTCTTCACTTTCCGACAAATCATTGCGCTATATAAGCTGATAAAATTCTTCTGTGTACTCCTCCACAGACCTGCTTCCTTATCGTAAATACATACACAAGTTCTTGGAGTTCTCCATTCAGGAAGGCACTTTTCACGTCCATTTGATACAGTTTGAATTCTTTGAAGGCGGCATAGGCTAAGAAAAGTCTTATAGCTTCCAATCTTGCAACAGGAGCAAATGTCTCATCGTAGTCAATCCCTTCTTCTTGTCGGTATCCTTTAGCAACTAACCTTGCTTTATTCCTTATGATCTTCCCTGCTTCATCCAGTTTATTCATGTAGACCCATTTTGTACCAATCACTTGTTGAGATGATGGTCTTGGCACTAATTCCCACACATTGCATCTTTCAAACTGATTTAGCTCCTCCTGCATAGCTTCCACCCAGCCAGGATCAGCAAGAGCTTCTTCAGTCTTCTTTGGTTCTATATTGGAAACCATAGCAGATGAGAAGAGACTCTCGGCGAATGCTCTACTAAGGTTTCTTGTCAATCTTGGTCCAAAGACATCACCAATCACATTTTCTAATGGATGATCACGAACTGTTCTAACTTCCCTTGGAACATCTTGTCTGACTGTATCTTGTTGTAAAGATTCGAGAGGAGGATCAAGATCAGCATGTGGAGAAGGAGAATTAGTGTTTTGGGTGAGAGGTGGATTAGATTGAGAGCTTGTTGGGAAGGGCCTTATAACAGAAATTGGTTGAGGGCTTGATCTGTTTTCAGAATGATCAGCAGAATTTTCATCGGCAAATGGATTGTGAAATTCATCAGCGGATTTTGGTTCTGCCGATAAAGGGAAGTATTGAGCTTCGGTTGATTCTTCTATTGATATAACTGGATCAGCAGCTGGGACTTGTCCTACATGGTTAGTATTGCTTGATTCACCTGTCTCATGAGCACTAGATTCATTAGTACTATTTGGAGCCTTGTCAGACTCTAGCAAATCAAATTCATCAAAGGTTACATGAACAGATTCAACAATTTTCAAAAGTTTCTTATTGAAAACTCGAAAGGCCTTACTGTGTTTAGTGTATCCAACAAAGATTCCTTCATCAGCTTTCTCATCAAATTTACCTCTGTGCTCTTTACCGTTGTAAAGCACGTAACATTTGCAGCCGAATATCTTGAAGAATCCGATGTTTGGAATTCTGCCTCTCTAGAGTTCATAAGGAGTCTTGTTATGGAATTTGTTGATGAAAGATCTGTTCTGAGTGAAGCAGCCGGTATTGATGGCTTCAGCCCAAAAATATTTTGGCAGCCTGGCTTCAGCAATCATGGTCTTACCAGCTTCAATGAGAGTTCTGTTCTTTCTCTCAATGACACCATTTTGTTGTGGAGTACCGGCAGCTGAGAAGTTGTGGTCTATGCCATGATCATCACAGTACTGAGTAATACCATTGTTCTTGAATTCAGTGTCGTTGTCTGATCTCATACTGATGATATCGCTTTCTTTCTGAGTTTGTAGTAGTCTGAATAACTTGGTAGCAACTGCATAGGTGTCATATTTGTGACTGAAGGTTTCTACCCAAGTATATCTAGAGAAATCATCTACTACAACCAAAGTGTATCTACTTCCCCCAATACTTGCAGTGGTTGTAATTTTTGACTTCCCTCTCCTTTGTCACATTAATTGAAGTTGTTCCCACCAAGCTGAAGCTATGCCCTTTAACTTAATAGCCACCAGCTTCACCTTCTTGTTATCAGGCACATCCTTGAATTCAAATACCCGTTCAACAGTGTTCAACCAATCAATGAACTACTCAGCCTTCAAGGTTCCCAAAAAGTCGGGAATTTCAACCTTGATGTTGGCTTCCCATCTCCGATCAACACGCATAGGCTGCTCATAGTAATGAGCACGCCTATGGAATGGATTCTGGAACGTATCTTTTGACTCAAATTCTTCTTCCTCATGTAAGGATTCGAATTGAGCCAATCGCTGGGTCAGAAACTCGACTTGCCTCCTTAATTCATTCATCTCTTCTCTTGGATCACCATGGGCATTAGTTGGCGCAGCTGCTGGTTGTCGTGGTCTTCCCCTAGGAGCCATAATCGCAAGCAGAAACACCCAACACAACCGTGCTCTGATACCACCTGACGTAGCCAATCTACGATCTTCAAGAAGGAATAAATAGGGAGTTGAAGGAGAATCTTAGACCAGTAACAACTTAAGAAAATCAAGCTAAGATAGCTGATTACTTGGAAAGACTGCTTTTCCTCAATACAGCAAGGGAATTTATAGGACCAAAAACTAACTGAAAAGACTCAATAATTAACCTTAGACTGACCTTCAAAATACTAAGACTCTTGACACTTAGACTTCTAAGAAAATTAGACTAGAATACTTATCACAAAAATCCTCCAGAATTTTCTAGAGACTGCTCAAGTATCTGCATCACGCACTATACGGAACAAGCTCTGCCTTAAGCAGCTCGGATTCAGATCAGTGGTACGCATGCATAAAACAAACAGATCGTCTCGTCTTCTACACAAACTCCCGACCACGAACTTAAGTTTTTAAAACAAAAAGAAATTACTCCCCCTGTCCGAAAATTAATGTCTACTACTATTAATTTAAGAGACTTAAAAATGCTCACTTTTTATAAGATTTAATATCAAAGATGCATAAATATTCTTGCCATCCACTTTGTTAACTCTTAGTTTTGCAAGTATATAATGAAATGTGAAACAACTCGGTAAAAAACCATTTAGGGACAATGTTTTTTAGAGAGTAGACACTTATTTTGGGGAAAAGTTTTCTAAAAATAGATATTCATTTTGAGATGGAGGGAGTACTTTTTAGCTAGTAATCAACCAAAGAGCGTTATCAGAGTCACATAGGCATTTATTTCCAGTCGAGCTCTCGAATAGTCGTTCTAAACCGAGTCTTGTACTGTCTTCTGCCGTCATCACGCTATTGCCTAAACAAACGGTTCTCTTACCATCCCCAAATATAACCACTTCCACAAGATATACTTTACGGTAAAATAAAACAAATTTTACTCAAAATTAAGCATCCTTCAGTCCTAAAAAAGGAGTCATAATTTTCAGTTGTCCAAAAAAGTTGCAAACTATTTATGTCCCTAAGAAAAAAACCTGCAAGGCTATTCAAACAATTATCTCCATCTTTTCCTCACCATCACGACATACATATATATCCAACAAAAACAGAATAGAACTCCACAGAAATTTAAAAGACATCAAAAATACAAAAATTAGAAGTCAGCCTTGTCAAAACTGGCACTTTTTGGGCACAGGGAGCAAGATATATCTTCACAATGATCTGACATGGCATAACACAAACAAGGACTAAACAAAGGAACTTCCAAAGTTCTACAAATACTCTCTGTAATATCAATATTTTAAAAATAAAATAGTGAATCTCCAATAGGTGAGAATTCTGACCCTGAAGAAGAGGTTTGTGATAGCAAAACAAAAGGTTACGAGATTAGACCGAACGGAATTGAAACAAGACGGGATTGAAACCCTAATAATTGAACGATGGCAAATGTGATTTTTATTAATCAAAACACTCTTTCGGATTACAACCTTGGGGCTATTTTATAGCACCCATAAAACTTGGAAAACAAGAAATAACGTCATAAAATAAAGCCTAACCTATAAGGTAACCTAATAGGCCATTAATTTATCAAAATAAAGTCCTAATATACTTCTAATACTAAAAATACTAATCAACTAATATTACATCCGAAAATAATAATAAAATAACAAGTAATTAAAATAAAAACTCATATTTATCCCAACTTTATCATCATACTGCATCATTCTCCTCTTAGAAAAATTTCGACCTCGAATTTGAGTCGTTGCTTTTTGGAAACACTGCTTGAAATTTTTTCTTCAATCTTCGGCGAACTTTGTACTTTATACAACTCGTCAGTATGTCCATCCAATCAGCCCATCCATTCAATAAAAAGCTCTCAATCATCAATCTCTTGAAAAACCAAAAATTTGAAATACTTGGAAATTCAATATCAAATGGATCATTATAATAGTACCCATATATAGTACCTTCAGTTGAAGCCGAAAACTTTGAACCCAGAATCTGGTCATTCTCTGGTCATTCTCAAACTTCCACATCAACTCATCACGTGCAGAAATATTTTTGACGTCAACCATTGGTACGTCAATAGGAGGAGATATCAACAATTGACATCTTTCGCAATTAAACTCATCATAGATTGGTGGTTTTGACCAATCGATGACAAGGTCGGAATTCTTCAATTCAAAAACACTTTCAACGGTAACTACATTTAACCCGCCATAAAACTCGTCAGGAGGTGCCTTACCTTCAATCTTTGGACTTTCGATCTTTATAGCGATATCCCTTGAAGGATCTGCCCCGTTCCTGTAGCTGAATTCTTGTTCCCAATCGAAGGGATTGATATCCTCTTCATTCTCATCATTAGACCACGCATCTGAATCAGAGCTCACGTTTGTGGAAGCCTCCAAACGCGTCAGACAAAGTTGGAGTACTTGAATCTCCAAACACGTAAGACGACGTTGGATTCGTTGAACCTCCAAAGGCGCAAGGCGACGTTGGATTTTTTTTAATCTCCAAGCGCGCAACGCGGCGTTGGATTACTTGAATCTGTCTTCGCAATTCGTCCTTCTCAATGTCACGTAGGTCACGTTCTTGATGGGAATCATCTGGTTGGGGTTCCGCTCCATGGCCCCTACCACGACCACCACAACCACCACGACCACGTCCTCGTTCGGCCATTGATAATCAACCAGGAAGCTGATACCAAATGATAGCAAAACAAAAGGTTACGAGATTAGACCGAACGGAATTGAAACAAGACGGGATTGAAACCCTAATAATTGCATGATGGCAAATGTAATTTTTATTAATCAAAACACTCTTTTCGGATTACAACCTTGGGGCTATTTTATAGCACCCATAAAACTTGGAAAACAAGAAATTACGTACTAAAATAAAGCCTTAACCTATAAGGTAACCTAATAGGCCATTAATTTATCAAAATAAAGTCCTAATATACTTCTAATACTGAAAATACTAATCAACTAATATTAAATCCGAAAATAATAATAAAATAACAAGTAATTAAAATAAAAACTCATATTTATCCCAACTTTATCATCATACTGCATCAGTTTGTTGCATACATATATAAACAGACTACTGAGCGCAGAAAGTACAAATTGACCCCTGAAATCATCCAAGTTTCCGAAAGCATGACAGAGGCTTACGGAAACTGGAATAACTAAGGCATGTTGCGCACCAACTGAACAGGTTTAATGTACCACGAGTCTACATGCCAAGTCCCAACATGATGCCAACACACCCTCATTCAAGACAGCCAAAACGATGACATAATCAAAGGGTTTCTCATTATTCAAATGCACAAGTTACCGTGAGATTCTTGCAATATTAGATGAATTTAACACACACGGCTACAACTCATGACGAGTATAATTAAACCAACACATAAAAATGTAGATAGAGCTGACCTTGCACGAAATTACATGCCAGATCCATCCCCTCTTCCTCCCAGACTTAGACAATCTTTATCTTTCTCGCAACAATCTCAGGGTCATGTCAGACAATAAATACACTAACCCACTCCAAAATACAAGGAAAATACAAAACTCACGCAAAATGATAATAAAAATATCTCACATATTATTAGCTGAAAGTTATGTTAAAGAACACACATGTATAAGATTCGATTTGACTTCCACCTGCATGACACCTCGAAAACTACTTTCGGACTCTCGTGCACACATCAAGGTGGAATGGCGAGAAACCTCGAAAGCTACCCCACAATAATGTAGGAAGACAAACCCATCTTCCCCCAAGTAGTTTTGCGCCCACTCAACCACCATTGAAGCAGCAGTTAAACCAGCTTTTGCAGGCGGAACGCACAAATCAATAACTGATTCAACTTGCATCGCTTAAGCGCTGAGTATTATTTCAATTAGTCAAATAACACCGAAAACAAATTCAGTGTATGGACAGCCAATACATATACCATATACAAGTTTTCAGATATAACAACTGAATAGAATGGATTGCACCCTACTCCAAACCCCAATGAGAACGATATCCTTCCTACATGAGAGTTGAAACTTATCTCGCTGGGTAACTCCTTCCATGCTATCAAGAAGAAAAAGGACACACATAGATTGGACATAACCTACAGACGGCGCATTGTCACAAATGTGACTAGAGAAGTTGGACCCCACAGCCTAAAGAAGATATAACCTGAAAATTGAGCTCCTAGCGAACTTTAGCAGGGTCGAAAATGCACAACTCGCCAACAGGTTAGAAAGCTCAATTTCAGAATCCATATGCAGGTCACGCCAGTACATCTATCCACATTCCATGTCTCCATATCGTCCCGATTGTGAAAATGGGACAGCCATAATGTCAGCATCCAATAAGTTTGCTGATTCAAGCTCCTCTTAAATGGAGATGACAATTCCGGCCAAGAACAGCTAAAACACGGTGCTCTAACTTCCTAGCTAAGTGCAATGCAAAAGTAAGTGGCAAGTTGGTTTCCAACGTGTTTACGACCGCACAGAGTTTCAAGTCAAGTCACCAGCTCCGGACATGTAATCAGAACCCCCAAAAAAGATCTTTAACGTTGTCCTGATTACATCTCCAACCCCTGGAGTTTGCAATGCAGCTCAAAAGCCACTAAGCCAGGAAGTTTCTTGTTTACCCAAGTTGAACAAAATCATAATTTCTCATTACACACAGTTGACCGCTGAATCATGCACGCCTAAACATCATAAGCAGTAAGAAAGCTATAACAGGTATTAATCAAGACCAGCAACAGAAAACAAAAAAAGGTGAATGGACTAGCGTAAAGAAAAAGATGAAGACGCATTTTTTAGATTTAAAGAAAGAGAGACTTCAAAGTACACAACTCCTTTGGAACACTATAGTTAACTTTACAAAGAATATTTACATAAATAACTTCAATATTTTATACTCCCCCTCAATTGGGAGGGTAAACATTTCTCATGACCAGCGTGTTAGAAAACAATCCACTCTCCATGGTGTAAGACTGACAGCAAAGATATGAGCAAGTAGTTCCCGGTGCACACATACGTACGAGGAAAACATTAGCATCTGATGGACTTCTACCACATAATGTTGAGACCTGCCGCAACTGCAGAATCGTCTCGATTATATATCTGTTTGACCTAATTCAACTCCGAACTTTCCACTGAATTGGATGAGTCTAGAGGGTTTTTGGGAGGTGTAGTGACTGATGCCTAATCTTTTGAATCAACCTAGATTGGGTCCCAAAAGGGGTGCTTACACTAGGGGCTCTTGGAGAGCAAGAAACAACATTTGAAGGTGAGGTTAATTGCCAAATCCTGTGCAATTGTTTCATACAGCCCGGGTGGGTACAACCGTCATTGGCAGGGGTTAGCTTTGCGGTTACTTTGCAGGAAGAAGCTAATCCCTGCCAAACACGGCTGTACCCACATGGGCTGTCTGAAACACTTGCACAGGATTTGGCAATTAACCTCACCTTCTAATGTTGTTTCTTCTTCCTCCAAGAGCCCTAGTGTAAGCACCCCATTCTGGGACCCAATCTAGGCTCATTTCAAAAATTAGGCATCACTCACTACACCTCCCAAAAACCCTAAAGGCTCATCCAATTAAGTGGAAAGTTGGGAGTCGAGTTAGGTCAAACGGATATATAATTGAGACGATTCTGCAGTTGCCTTACTTCAAAAATCATAAGCAAGTGTCCCAATGCTTCATAAAACATGTGGTTAGAAATCTCCTTGAGTGTAGTTTCCTACACACAACTGTTCATCACTTGGACTTCTCTAGAGAACGTTATGGCCATTCTACTTCAGTCTGGTCACAACTAAGTCACAGTGCCGGCACTCCTTCGGGCAGCACAACGCTGTTCGACATTTTCTCCCCACATGCAAAATATAGGCTGTTATTTGTCTTTTCACCCCCAATTCTACCCCAATACGTTCATTGGCTGTCCGTTGGTGAATTGGGGGTATATATACTCATCCTAACAACCTTGGAAATGATCTTTTGCCCTTTTGTAATCCGACACAGTATCCATCCTCTACCTAAATTTTACACTTGAGCTTTAGGCCTGAACCATGAAAACACCTAATCTTCAAAACGCTTACCAGGATTCGGCAATTAATCTCACCTTCAACATTATCATTAAGACTCGCTACAGTACATGTGCACGTGCATTTGAAGAAACGTGCAATATAGAATCATCATAACTCATTTCCTCCTACATAAACCATTCATTTCCTTGTACGTGACATAGAACTTTTTGACCAAGTGAGCCATATTTTCAATATTTCATCAAACCTAACTCAATATTTCGAGATCAACAATAAAATTCCCAGCACTAGAGTCACACCCTCGCACTCACTGGATTGAGCAGTCTACCAAGCCCTTCATATGAAACCAAGAGTATCACATCATCAACCTGGAATGACGTCGTCTTACACTTGGTAAATGCCTTTCGTATATTCAGAAAGTGAGTGCTGTTACCAAGCCTAATTTAAGCCCAAAATGCAACTCAGATAAAAATAAAAACAAGTTTACTTTCTATATGAACAATACATGCACAAAACAATTCAAAGCGAGCATGTGCGAGTACGTATATGTATATGTGTGTGTGTGTGTATGAACTCCATATCTCAAATGCCACAAGTAGCGGAAACCAAGACTCAATTGAGGAGAAAACATAAGCAGAATTAGGAAGTCAATCAATCAGAAGAGTTAAAACCTAATCATACCAAATAGAATAAAAATTAAACTGAAACTAAAATTTGTATAATAAATTAACCTTAGGTGCCCAAAGAGTATCGCTGGAAGCGACTCCATGCCATCCACGGGAGACAAGGAGTGATAGTGCCACGCTGCGTTCATCCAAAAAACTCAATATCATCCTCATGATATACGAACCAAATACCACCAGAGGATCCCCTACACCACAACCACCGGATTCCACCTCCTTCCCCTTCACGTTATTAGTACAGTTCCGTTTCTGATTCTCCAATTCTTTGTTCATGCAATCATCCATCACGAATCAATTGCCACACAAATAAAGAAGAAAAGAACCCAGAATCACTCTCTCCGTCGTTCATACTTTCTTTTTTTTGTTTGTCCCAAATTAAGTTTCTTAATTGCTTTATTACATAAAATAAAATGGACAACGGAACCACTTGTCATTCTCACAACAAAAACTTTCTACCAACTTTCTCTATCCTACTTTCTCCTACTTTATTTTTCATATTCACCACATTTATTTTTTCTTAGGCTCCGTTTGTTTCGCGATGTTTTCCTCATTTTCCAGTGTTTGTTACGCACCGAAAAATGAGGAAAATATTTTCCGGAAAATGGTTTTCCCTCTTTTCTAAGTAAAATGACTTACGGATTTTTACTAAGTAAGTCATTTTCCGGAAAATGTTAATTCTCTCACTCACAGCCAACTCTCCATAAAACTCCACCCTACCCACTACACCTCTAACACCACCCTCTTCATCCATCCTATCCACCACCCCCAACTACCCCAGCACCCAACCCACCCCCACCCTACCCCACCCCACCCCACCCCACCAAAAAAAAAAAAAAAAAAAAACTTCTTCACTCATATTAAAAAAAAAATTGAACATCTCCACCACCCACAACTACCCCAGCACCCACCCCCACCCCCACCCCACCCAAAAAAATAAAAATAAAAAAAACTTCTTTTCACTCATATTAAAAAAATTGAACATCTCCACCACCCCCAACAACCCCAGCAACCACCCCACCCCCACCCCTACCCTACCCCACCCACCCCACCCAAAAAAAAAAAAAACTTCTTTTCACTCATATTAAAAAAAAAAATTAAAGATCTCCACCACCCCCAACTACCCCAGCACCCACTCCACCCTACCCCACCACCCCCCCCCCCAAAAAAAAAAAAAAAAAAAAAAAAAAAACTTCCTTTCACTCATATTTAAAAAAATTGAGCATCTCCACCACCCCCAACTACCCCAGCACCCACCCCACCCCACCCCCCCCCAAAAAAAAAAAAACTTCTTTTCACTCATATTTAAAAAAAAAAAAATGAACATCTCCACCCCCCCAACCACCCCAACCCTACCCCCACCACCCCACCCACCTCCCCCCCCCCCCACCCAAAAAAAACAAAAACAAAAACAAAAAAATCACTCATATTAAAATTATTTTTGAACACCTCCCCCTAACCCCACTACCCCACCCCTCACCCCTCACCCTACCCACCCCACCATTTTTTTTTACCAAAACTTATTTTCTTACAACTCCCACATTCGCGCTCCCTAACCCCACTACCCCACCAACCCCACCACCTACCCCCACCCCACCCAAAAAAAAAAAAAAAAAAACTACTCGTATTAAAATTATTTTTAAACACCCCCCACCCCCACCACCCCCCACCTACCCCCTACCCCACCCATCCCACCCCAACCCAAAATCTCCACCCACATTCAATTTTTTTTCTCATAATAATTCTTTTCCTCATATTAAATTATTATTATTTTCATATGAAAATATTTTCTGAAAAACATTTTCCTTATATTTACCAAACAACTAAAAACATGTTTATGTCATTTTCTGGAAAATATTTTACGGGAAATCATTTTCCGGAAATTGTTTTACGCGAAACAAACGGAGCCTTAATCTCCTCCTCCGTGTAAAGTCAAACTAGGAAGATATGTACATTGTTTATATATGTACACACAGTAGGAGGGGTGAAGTGTGTGTGGAGTTAAAATGAGGAAGGAGGAGGTGGGGAAGAGTGAGGGCGTCATGTAATTTGGACTACTGCGGAAAAAACTTGTTTGTTTGTTTTTTTTAAAAAAAAACAAAAAAAAAAACCTTGTTTGTTTGTGACTTGGGTCTTGGGATTTTGTGAACCGACTCACCTGCCGTTAAATGAATGTAAAAAGTTTTACAGTGACGTGGCTTGTACCGTGGAAAACCGGCCTGTGACGTGGCTGCTTCTGTGCACTTCCACCTAAGGCAAGATTACTTGGAGCCGGAATGAGAAAAATAAGAAGAATATAATCACATACTAAAGCGATTTTTTTTTCTCAATTTTTCAAAAGTACTAGGATGAATCCCGTGCTCCGCACATGGTACTTTTAAATTTATTTACATTTAAAAAAAAATTATTAATATATTTATTTTGTTACCACTTACTCTTCTCGTCCCACCTCACTTGACACTTAAGAGGTGGACACGATAATTAAGAAAAAAAATAAAATAAAGAAAGTAGAAAAATAAAGAGAGGAAATGAGTGGGGTTAATAGTAGGTTGGTTGAAAAAATTGTGTGGTTAAAAATGAAGAGGGAGAATGAGTGGGTGAGACAGATTGAATATAAAATTATAAAAAGATTACCATTTTAGGAAGTCTCAAGTGAAGTGAAACGATCAAGTGAGGTGGAACAGAGGGAGTATATTTATTGTTTTACTTATTTTAAAGCATGATGAGTTTGCCTCTTCATGATGATCTAACATTAATTTCGTATCATACTATATTCATTTCAATTTAATTAAATTTAAATAAGAGAATTTTGGTAATCACAAAACTTTTTTTGTCCAATGTTCCATCTTCTAAGACTTATTATATGCATATATATTTATTAAATATTTTAACTTTTAATTTAGTTAATTCATAATTAAGAGACTTTTGGTAAGAAAAATATTAATTTACCTACTAATTCATCTCCCTTTAAGATTTATAACACTAAAAAAATATTTAATTCATAATGAATCTATCTTTTAATTTTATATGACTTTTCATATTCAGTTCCTTTAAATTAAGTTACACTTCTAATGTTTCATCTTTTTAAACTTATTATATTCATATATATTTATTAGATATTTTAATTTTAAATTAAATTAAATTTATATGTAAAGACTTTTGATAATCCAAATATTAAGTCATCTTATAATTCATGTCCTTTAAAGACTTGTTTCATAAATAAAGTAGAGTTAATTCATAGTGGATCTAACATTTGATTTTAAAAGACTTATAAGTTTCAATTAATCATTAAAATTAGTTTGCATCTTTTAGGACTTGTTATATGAATATATATTTATTGCATGTTTTAATTTAATTTAATTTAATTCATAAATAAAAGACTTTTGATGATCCAAGGTCAACCACTCATTCATTTTCCTTTAAGATTTATATCATAAAAAACTTTTTTTAAAAAAAAACTTTTTTTCCCAAAAAGCTATCATTATGGATGCTTTAATTCAAATGATAATTAATAACTTTAAATAAACATTATCAATTTCATCCAAATCCAAACTTTCATATTCTATAACTTATGACTATTATATATATATATATATATATATATATATATATATATATATATATATATATATATATATGCATGCATAATGTACACGAATAAGTATTATTAATTCATGTGTCGTCTATATTTTAATAATTATTATTCTTTATTTAATCAGCAACATATTTACGTATATTTTCTGATAAATTCCTTATCAGTTTGATATAGAAGAAAGACTTGTGCTCCAGCCTCATGTTTTAGGTTTATTTTTATATTTTATTTTATTTTTAAAAAATAGGCATATTAATAGTATATTAATAGTATGAGTGTCAAATTTTGAACTTTACTTTTCATTTTTACTATTATAAAAACATTCAACTTAATTAGTACTACATACATGATATAAATGACATGAATGGCCGCTTTAACGAAGACACAATATTGACCTTAAGAATAAATCATATTATTCAACATTAAAAACATGAAAACAAAATGTAATAAAAGAAAAGCATAATATGTAATACTCGTTACCTTGATTGTACTCATTAGAATAAAGAAGCAAGAAAATTAATAGTATTGATGTAGATAATGAATGAGGGTAAGCATAATGAATAGACACATTCTAATGTTGAAAACATTGAAAGGTTAAAATAATTGAAAAGTAAAGCGAATTGAATGATTCATTAAGAAATATGAGTATTGAAAAGTCATTGGAATTGAAATGATTTGTTAATAATAGTGTAAAATAAATATTTTAATTAGCAGCATTTAAAAATTTTGAGCAAAATTAATTCTAAGTAATACTTGAATCTTCTACATTTTCGGTCTCTTTAACTTTTATAAACCATACCACATATACAATTTGGATTAAATTATAACACTACATTAATTTATCTTTTAAAAAATTAATTTTTATACTTATGAATTTTAATATTCCTCTGAGTTTTAAGTTATTAATATCATTGGGTTTATATTGTATTCGGACTATTATAAAAATTACATCTAGTAAAGACATTTACACTATTACCGGTAGCAAAGATATCTCAAATTTGGAAATTTTACTTTTACAATTAATTTTCTATGATTTTGTATATATGAAATTATTTAAATGGATAAAATGCAATATCATGTAGAAGCACGAAACAAATTGAGTAAGTTCAATAGGGAACCTCAATATGAAATTAATTTCATGTTTTTTGTTCAAAAGATTCAGCCATTGAGTAACATAAGTTCATAAATACGATAAAATTAGGTGTATAATATAAATTTTGTAAACTTATCTCAAATGAATTCACAATTTCACATATACTAAAACACAAATTACACAAAACTTATACAAAAATCATTCATATTTATTGTGAATATTCATACAAACTTGATCACCATTAGTACAATCATAGCTACATTTTTTTTTCTATAAATCTCTTTTTGGATGGGTCTATTACCCATTTGCTATCACCTCACTCTATAAAATGTATTTTCACTTTCGCTTATGATTAAAAATAAAAATGGGCATTTATTTTATAAAAAAAATAATATAATTAATTAAAAAATCAAACTACCATAAAAAATGTTAAAAGCTCAATTATCTTGCTGCTTCTAAAATATTTGTTGCCCACCATATACCAGAAAGAAGTTTAACCTTCGAATTCTTTTAATCTCATTCTCCTCCTGCAATTCATAAAAAAATTCTTGAATTATAGATGATCTTCAAATTAAAGTTTAGATAAAAAAAATATTAAAAAAATAATACATTAAAGATTAATTGATTTATTTGTGCGCAAATCATTTTTTTAACTAATGCAAATATTTTAAGAAACATAAAAATAAGTATTACCTGCATCACTTACGATGAGATACATATCATCTCAACTTGAAGTCTGTCATTATTCAATAACTTATCAGATAACATAAAAATCTTTAAAAATATCGACTATAATACATCCAACCAATATTATATATCAATAAAAAAATATAAAAAAATCAAATCAGATCAAATACATTCACATATATAAAAAAGGAAAAAATGCAAAAAAAAAAAAAAAAAAGTACCTAAACTCTTGGGGTTGCGCGGATTTAGTAACTTATCTCATTTTTGTCCCAGTAAAAATACTTACACTCTTTTTTTTTTGTGCAGCGGAGGAACCTATTGCTTACGTCGTTCATTTTCTGCCGTTATCCACGCTTGTGACTGATCACGTGACCTATTTTGAAGGGTAAAAGCGGAAGATCAACTCCGAGACATTTCCCCAGGAAATAATGGCGGGTTTATTTTACTAAGTCCTTGTATTTATACGACTTCCCCCTTTCTTTGTCTTTGTAGCTAGATCGATAGAAATTAGGATTCCAATGGACGTGTTTTGTGAATGCGGAGTGAAAAAACTGCACTACGAACTTCATGGACCAACAAAAATCCATGCAGAAGATTTTGGGCTTGCAAGAATATCGTGGTGAGTATAAATTCATATGTTTTTACTTGCATCTTCTTCTACTTCATTCTTGCCAAATTGAAGGTACAAATCTTCATTTTTTGGTTTCTAATCATAGTAGGATGGGAATTGTGGTTTATTTGTTTGGGTGGACCCTCCTATGTGTGCCCAGTCTACAGAAGTAATTCCAAGTCTTCTTCGAACAATAAGGTTGAATGATGCTGGAAAGCAAAGGCAGAGGCTTAGAGAGATGGTGCTTCTTGGGTTGCTTTTATTAACTTGGACTGTGGTATTGCTTGTTTGGTTGTCTATGGAAGGTTTTAACAACCCAAGCAGTAAAGAAGGTGAAGAAGTAGTGAATGAATTGAAGGAATTGAGATTTTAAGTAGTAAATTTGATTGCAGTACTATTTTAGGGTTATGAATGGGATATGTGAATTCCATGTTTTCGTATGAAGTTATGAATGTTTGTAATGAATGGTATCAAATTATGAATTGACTGTTTCTGCCTTTATGACTTGTGTGCAATTCACCTACAAAAATTGACTTAAAGGATACAATTGAATGCATATACATAATACAATTTGGGTAATGTAATTCAACACAAAAGTGGCTACCATTGCAATCAAAGCCAATGTTTACAAAAGTGATACTAGTTCACCTACCACAATTGGATGCACAAAGCATCAACATAAAACACTACAAAAGTATTCAAATTCAACAAAAGTGAAACCAGTTCACCTACCACAATTGGATGCACAAAGCATCAACATAAAACATTACAAAACATTTGAAATTCAACAAATTCATCAAGTTTCAGAAACCCAAAAACATTAAAAATAGCATTACAAGGAGGATTAACCAGTTCACCCACTTCACTTCTTCTTTCCTTTGGTTTTGTTGGGAGTTGGAATAACAACTTTCCACTTCTCAGCATTCTTCCATTTTGGGTTCCACTTTGGCTACATCCTGGAACATTTTCAGCAGCAACATTTTGAGGAGGATTAACCTGATCACTTGCTTGACTGGATGGTTGAGCCATAGATGTACCTTCTGTTTGGGAGGATGGTTCAGGCTAGACTGGATTCTTTCTTGGCCTTCCAAGCTTTCTCTGTAAAAACATTTTATGGACATGAGAAAATAATATAAAACATACAGCCATAACATGTAAATAAATAATAATACTTACAGTCACTGTAGGTCTTTTCTCTCCACCTTCTCCCTTGCATGTCTTGGCATTATGACCTGTATTGCCACAAAGAGAACAATGGATGATGGTCCCTTTTTTTCTTAGCTTATTTGGGTTTGCTGCACTCTCTGATACACCCTTTCTTGTTTCATCCTTGTCTGTTTTTCTCAATTTTCTTGGTCTGCCAGGCTGCAGATGGTGGTATGGAGGGAATATGTTCACCAATTGATGTTGATGTTCCCATATATTTGGACCATTGATTGGACTAATAGTATGATGGTATATTGCCTTCCATGTTTCCAACTTGTAAGCTTGGTGCACCCACTCTTCAGGAACTCCATTTCCTCCATTCTATCCATGTTTGAAAATTGCAGCCACAGCTTGTTTACAGGGTATTCTTGTGAGGTCCCACTTCCTACAACTGCATGTCATCTCCTTCAAGTCACAATGACACTGCTCACCAAAAGGACACTGCAGTTGATATTTACTATCCCCATTCCACTGGCATATGAAAAGAGATGCATCAGCCTTTATTTTTTCAAACATTTCCTGAATTTTAGGGCAAAGTGGACCTGAGGATTTGTCAATCCTTTTCCTCACCTCCATGATCCTCTTCATGAGATAATTCCCAATTCTTTCTAATAGGGATATCAAAGGTTTATCCCTAACTGAAACCAGTTTTCCATTCAAACACTCAGACAAATTGTTATACAATATATCACTTTTGGTATCAACCCTAAAATGTGATCTAGACCAATGCTGAGGTGGATGAGTCACTACCCAATCAAATGCATCCCTAGCTTTGCTCTTGAAATCATCCATGACATGACTAAATCTCCCCACATTGTAAGATGTTGCTTCATTTAAAAGGAACTCTTTAAATTTCTCACCCTTAAATTATTTCTTGAAATTCTTGTACATATGGAACACACAGAATCTATGTTCCACATTAGGGAGAACTTCCTGCATTGCTGGAACAAGACCCTATATAATCAAAGAAAAATAAATATTAAAGCAATATTTAAAGCAATAATTAAAGCAATATTTAAAGCAATTGTACATATGTAACTTTAACTTTTACCTTCTGCTCATCTGAAATGAAACTCCAATTGAAATGGTTTTCTATGTTCAGGTCCTCAGAAAGTAGCTAAATAAACCATTTCCAAAAGTTAAAATTTTCAAGATCAATCTTTATTGTAGACCCTGGCATTGTGGTCAGTAATTCATTGCAATAATCCCTCAACATTCTATATTGTGCCTTAAATGAACCATGTAAAAGCAGCTCTGCCCTCTTCTTTGCCCTAAATGCCTTGAACCTAGAAACCTCAATTTGATGATCTTTCATTACAGCTGCAGTAAATGCACCTATAGACCAATCTGGAGTCTTTCTGATGTGGTCAACATACTCCTTAGCCAACCAATTTGTTGTAGAAAATTTGTTCTCATGTGATTTATTACATCTGTGTACATTAACAGAAGTCTTGATCTGCCAGGATTCCTTTAACTTGTTGAATGAGGCGTGTACTGTCCAAGGGCAGCTTGAATTCCCACGACATAGCCTTTATCATTCTCTTTTCATTGCAAAGTAAGTGAATATCCCCCCTATTTTTTATGGCACATTTTTTAATTTCATCCTTTATTGCCTCTGGTCCAGTGAATATCTCTCCAACTACAAAAGTTGCAGGCTTGTCTCTATCAACTCTTTCTCCATTTTCTGCCCCTTCTACCTTGTTAACTTGTTTTATCTTTGGCAATGTTTTGTAACCTTCATCATCAGTACTAGTTATACTCTTGCACTCATCCCAATCAATATCATCATCAAAGTCATTTCCATCACTAACATCAACTCCCTTACCTTTATCCAAATTGGAACTTCCACCCCATTCAACTGTATGGTCCACTGTTACATTCCCCTCATGCAAATCCATCCCAACTTGGTCTTCCTCAAAATCACTATCATGAATAGAACACTTATAATCACTATTATCATCTTGATCTTCTTCTTCATTCATCTTTTTTTCTGTTTTTTCTTTCAATATCTCTTTCACACTTGCAAATTCAGCTTCCATTTCAGCCATTTCCTCCTCTTCTGAATCTTTACCCCCAACCCATTCAGGCTCAGCATCTTTGTCCCAACTATACCCAGAAAATTGAAGATCTTTCAACATTTGCCTTACTGCTGACTTATCATGCTCACCTCCTCTCTCATCAATCATAGATTTCAATGTTTCAGGTGAAATGTGACTAACATCTTGTGACATATACACATTTTGCTGCTCATCCACATTTGGAGTAGCATTCATATTTTTTGCCTCATCTATGTCCATACTCTCCACATTACCCTCCACATTGATTTCATCCACATTATCTTCAACATTCCCCTCCACATTGTCATCCACATTTGTTTCAGACACATTACCTTCAACATTACCCTCCACATGACACTCTTGATTTGTTTCATTCACATTATACTCAATAGGCAAATACCTACCCCTGCATGCCAATTGCTTAACCTCTGCATTAACCCTCTCAGTATCTTTCTCAGTAACTTCATTGTAATCTTCTATCACTGCAGAAGGAGGAACCCTTGTTGGAATAAGGAAATCATCAACGAAAGTACACCTTTCCTCAATGTAAATCTCAATTAACTTATGTGTTCTAATATGTAATAACATATTACGTGTGTCCTCATCGTTACCTAGTGCTCTCAATCCAGTTTTCAAATCACCCAATGGTATCTTATAAGAGTAAAACAAAGGGATACGGTCATTAATACCTAATTTCTTAACCATCAAATGAATTTCATAAATTGACAAATATTTACCATTGCAACAGTTAATATAGTCTACCAAACCATCTTCATAAACTTTATTTATATTCTCTACAAATCTACCACCATGGTGAAACTTAAAGCTGAACCAAGGAGACCCAGGATCTGAAAATATATATATATATATATATATATATATATATATATATATAAAGCAACTCAAGTTAATGTCAACACAATAAAGCCAAACTCAACATAAAATATTGACTTTTCTTTAATTTATGTACAATGGACCCTCATACCCATACTTTACACAGACAACTAGCACATGGGTGAGTAAAAGCAACAAAACAAAAACCATTTTTTTTTCAAACGACCCTACCAGGGACCACATTCTGAGACACATATTCCATAAATACATGACAAACAAAACAAACAAAGCACCACAAAACCCCTATTCCCCAAACATAAATAAAGGCGAGAATAAATCATTGAGAAGAAAGCAATAGAACTGTATTTACAATAAGATTTTTTGGACTAAAGTTGTCCCCCTTTTTACGAACGCACGACACCATATTCGACATTTTCTTTGAATCCAACTGTTGTAAGCAAAAGCCAATCTCACAATTTCCCCCTTTCTCACTCAACAAATTTGCCCTAATTTTCATTCCTTCAATATGAACAATAGGTAATGACTTCCAGAATTTGTGCGGTTGTAACGCGACCAACTACTCTTTAGTCCTTAACCTTCTCAGAGTTGATCTTCCGCTTTTACCCTTCAAAATAGGTCACGTGAGCAGTCACAAGCGTGGATAACGGCAGAAAATGAACGGTGTAAGCAATAGGTACCTTTCGCTGCACACAAAAAGAGTTTAGGTATTTTTACTGGGACAAAAATGAGATAAGTTACTAAATCCGCACAACCCCAAGAGTTTAGGTACTTTTTTTTTGCATTTTTCCCTATAAAAAATCAACAATTAATCCAAAGAATTAAAGCCAAGATAATAATCAAATCCATGATGTTATAACAAAAAAATGAAAACAAAAGCAAAAGTAAAGTAATTTATTATAATTTCAGAAATCAAAAATCAAAATCATCTAATTGAAACAGGACTTATCGAGCACGTCGACACCATGACAAAACATTTCTTGCAGGTAAAGAAGCATAAGCGGCATGATAAGAGATATTATTTATACTTTTAGAAGAAATGAGCCATGGAGGTAGATGAGAAGAATCGAGTGAGTGGTACATAATGTTCAAAATTTGTTATCGAATTTCAATTAAAAAAAAAGAAAAAAAATGAGCATAAGTGCTTTTGATGTGGTACATAATGTTTAAAATTTGTTGAGATTTTTTTTTTTTAAAAAGGAGAGAGAAGTGATTACCTTAATCCAATTGAGAATAAGTTGTTTGACAAATCTAAACTTTTATGATATTCGGCTTATGCATCTGCAAAAAATTGTTAGAAATGATGTAAGCAAGTTTTAGAAAACATCATGATAGTGCTACTATAGAGATAAAGAAACAACTAAATAAACTATCTTTGGATTCTTAATAGATGAACAATTTTTAAGAGATACTCACTCTGTCCCAATTTAAAGTTCTTAGTTTGACTTTGCACGGAGATTAAGAAAAAAATAAATGTTGTGAGTATGAAAAGTAAAGTGGGAGAGAGAAAGTGGGTAGGGAGTTTTTGTTGTGAGAATGACAAGTGGGTCCCACTTAAAGCAAAAGAAGAACCTTAAATTGGGACAGACTAAAAAGGAAAGTAAGAACCTTAAAGCGGGACAGAGGGAGTAACATATTACTACCTCCGTTTCAAAATAATTTTCCAACTTATTTTGTTGTTACTACGAATACATTTGGAGTAATAATTTTATGTTAGTTTAATTATACTAATGAAAATTTAAAACTTGTAATTGATTCATGATCAATAATATTATCAATAACAAATTATAAAATTTCATTAATTAAGATAATAAAATCAAACTAAAATTAGTCTTTTAAGTTAGTTTGGCTATTGAGAAAGAAGTACAAAAGTTATTATGGGATGGAGGAATATTGTTTTATAACTAATTTTTTTATTCAACTGGAAGAAAAGTTAACAAAAGCAATAATTATGCATTCTAAATCATTAGCGAAAGTGTGTCGCTCATTCAAGTTATGAATTTGAGTAGAATGTCTTCTTCTAGTTTTTGGAGAATGTTTATTCCCTTTCAACATCTATAGTGCTCACCTGCATTGAAAAAAAAAGTAGCTTAGCATCTGAGCCAAAATACAGTAAAATAAAATAAATAAAATAGAACACATAGAAAGGAGAAGGGAGATTGGGTTAGAGAGATAAATTTAGCAATTGTGTTTAGTCCATTGATGGATATCCTAATATCCACAAATTCTTCTTAATATCTTCAACTTTTGAGTCTCTTGCACTTCATTTACCTTTCTTTATGCACCAACTTGAAATGCATTGAGTTATCTTATCATTTGATTACATTGTTTGATTAGTTCAAAAGTCACATTAGTGGAAAAGACACATCTTTAAATGCATGCCCTACCTAGTCTTCATTTCTATTCTATATATAAGAGTATGAGTTCTATTATATACTAACATAATCTTATAAAATACTATTCTCTTTATATATGTTCTCTATACAACTTACATATTCAAAAGTACTTAGTTTCATACCTATTGTTATCAACTAATATTATTACCTAGGTAGTCGAATGTCAAAAGACTTTGAAATTGGAACAATCATCCTACATGGAAGCCTCACAATCAAGATAAACTATTTTGTTGGTTATGTGTCATTCCCATAGTTGGTTTCACCAACTTTAAAATACTATAAGTGTAAATTTATCAAAATGCCATGGTGTTCGTACCCAGTATTAAAATGAGTTGTTTAGGCATTCCAGAACTCACAGAGACCTCACATGTATTTACAAGCTTCGTAGGACTTATCCGGAATTTCCCGAAAAGCCTAGATAAGAAGATATTTACGCGTGATCAGATTATCCCCGAAGATAGACGTTATTTAGGAGTTCTCCAGAGTCCGAGTCTGATCACAACCTTGGGAACCACGCCAACCTCCGCGGTTGGTCGGGCGGCCACTTTTCCCTGACCAGGCGGCCAGTATTTTTGGCCCAAAACCCCTATAAATAGAGGTCCTCAGTTCATAATTTTGACACACAATTCTCTCCCACGAGTTCCAGAGTCAAAACTGACGACATAACTCTCTCCCCAAGCCTTTCTAGCAATCCCGAAGGTCTGGCGAATCCACATCCAAGATTCGGCTTCGTTCTTGTCAAGATTGGTGAGGTTTTTACTATGTTTTACTAGTAGAGATCTGTTTTATACATGTTTCATTATGTTTATGCATCCATATTCATATGATTCATAATGTGTTCTTCATGTTCTTAACTAAAATTCATATTATGCTCTATAACTAGGGTAGCGATCTTCATGTTTATGTGTTTATACATACGATTCATGATATTCTTATTATTATGCTAGATCTACGACTTATGCATGCGTAACATACTAGATCTAGTGTTTTAATCCCTAAATATATGCATAGCCGATGATGATCGACAAGATCTAGGAACTACTTCTAAACCCTAAACTTTAGGTAAACATTGTCGCGACCCCGAACCCCGCGGCCCGAGATCGCGAGCTGGACGTCGACTTAAAACCAAAACGCTAAAATATAGAAGTTAAAAATTTCATTTTATACCCAAAAGATTTTAACACAAGGTTTTACAAATCCAAGTTTAAATCAACAAAGTACATCTAACATAAGCTCCACAGCTTATGCTCAAAAGAATAAAATATACAATTCTTAATGACGTCAATAATGGTAAAACTATCCCCAAAGGATTATACATTTAAATAATGTATACCGATCCATAACAACCTGCCCCAAAATCTCAAACCTCTCGACGTCCTCCTCGATCCGCGAATCCTAATCCTTTTCCTCCTGGGGGGGGGTTAAGGAAAAATAAAGATGGAAATAAACGGGGTGAGATAAAATCTCAGTAAGTTACTAATGCAACTACATGACATGCTAATATGCAATGACCGATAGCAATTAACATAAGATAGATAGCAGCGGAATAATAAGTGACATGCTGTCGAACAGTAACATCCAATAGTCAATCATATAAATAAACATATAACAACAAATGAGAGGCTCCCTATCGCCAACCGTCCCATACCGGTTGGAAATAACGACCAGCTCAACATGCAACACATAAAGCTGAAATAAACACTCATAAGTGGATACATAGCCAAGGTTTTCCAAACCAGAACATCCAAATAAAGGATCGCTGCGCAGCTTCAATAATCAACAATCATCATCTTCATCATAGCATGAAAGCCGAAGAGAAAACCCCGGTACCGGAACCAATAACATAAAAGTGTCACAAGGGACAAGGACCATGACACAAAGTCATGCCCGCTAGCTAGATACATTCACAAAGGAACGCTGACTTATCCTTTCCAAGGCCAATCTGGAGAAGGGGTAAAGAAGGGGGCAAAACAATGGTCAACATTATAATGGACTTGGCTTTGCCATTATAATCTTTCCCATCGCCCAAACACACACAAAATACCAGCTGGACTTTCAAATAAATGCTAAGTAATAATAATTTAGCATGAATGAACAACTTAAGGTTCCAAAGTAGGGAACCATACCAATTAATAACCATAAAGATGCAAACGATTACTCATGAAGAGTTCAACAACAACGAACACAAGAAGTTCTCATAAAAGAGCACAACAACGATAAACGGAATTTCTCATAAAGAGCACAACAACAATAAACGGTATTGCTCATAAGGAGCGCAACAACAATGATTATTAGAATACGATAATTCCATAAAGAGGAACCATACCAGATACATTTCACAGATGATACCCATAAGTTACTCATAAGGAACACAACCCAAACGGTCGCTCACAAATAGTACAACGACTACAACCCAAAAGTATCCTAAACGTTTACTCATAAAGATGTACTAGGACTATGAACTCAACCATCTATGGCTTTGCCATTATAATCTTTCCCATCGCCCAAACACACACAAAATACCAGCTGGACTTTCAAATAAATGCTAAGTAATAATAATTTAGCATGAATGAACAACTTAAGGTTCCAAAGTAGGAATTAGAATGAATACACTTTAAGGTTAATCAAACCGTAAGTACCCAATTGCCAATACACGCTTTACCTTCGTCCTCAACGAACCAATCCCAAACCCCCAAACGAATCAAAAAGGTTAATCTTTAGAACATGATCACGACCGGACTAAACCCTACACTTTGGTGTTCAACCACAACCTTCTAGGTACTATGGGACATCGCCTAAAACCTAGACCAAGTCTTACTCGAAAATCAATTCGATTGGAACAACCACGAACACATCATAAGATGCCCAAACACCCAATAAAATCCCGAAGTATAAAACTTATAACTTAACTGAACAACCTATACCATATTATAGTACTCGAAGAGAGCTTCGAAATGATAGTTTACACGCCTAAAACGGAGTCCGGATGAGAAAGTTATGGCCTCCGGAAGATCGAACGAAAAACGGACAATCTGGAAAAAGAGGGATGCGCGCGCCTCCATAAAAAGTGATGCGCGCGCCTCCTAAGGTTAGAAGGCTGCGATTTCGAAGCAGAAAAGGGTGCGCGCGCCTCCCAAAACATGGTGCGCGCGCCTCCTTGCCCGGAGGGACGAAATCCGGCCAAAATATGGGTTTCTACCAATTTTCTTACCCATTTCATATTACAACCAAAATCAAACATAATCAACCTTCCACCAAGCATAAAGATGAACCCAAAACAACTTATAACTAGAATGAGGACTCAAATAATACCATTTATCAACCAAGATCAAGATTCAAATCCAACATTCCTAAAATCACCATTTTTGACCAAAACTCAAAATAAATTCCAAATAAATTCCAAATTCAACCAAACTTCAAATATAACACATCAAGCATAATATAAACATGATATGAACACTTTAGCATAAAAATGGGGGAAAAGCAACTTACCCGGATTTTCCCAAAGTTGCCGGAACTCGAAATTTCTTGGCTTCCTACGATCCTATCGACGATCTAAACAAGATTCATGTTTTAAGAAATGAGAAATAATGAGAGGAAGAGGAAGGAAATGAAGAGAGAAGTAAGAGAGAACTTACCCATTCTTTGGCAATGGAAGAGAGAGGGAGATGGAGTGAGAGAGAGATGAGATGGGAATAAGGGAGAGGAGAGGGTGTAGGGGGATTTATTTCCAAAAACTTACACTCAGGCCCCTCCTCTACACTAGCACAAAAGATCAATCAAAATGCTAGACATAATTTATTATGACACATAAAGTGGACACACAAATTATTAATTAAATAATAATTTAAATAAATAAATAACCAATTAAATAAATAATAATTATTTATTACTTAATAAAATAGAGCCTAGTTTTCGGGTCGTGACATTCACTCCCCCTTAAAGAAAATTCGACCCGAATTTTAACGAGACTTACCCGAAAGACCAATTAGCTACGGATACGATAGTTCCGCCATTTCTCAAATTCCTCAATTGTCCAATCTACCCCACTACAAGGTAACCTTAAATAATGCTTACGATAACACCACCTCTCGAACCGAATCATTCCCTCATTATCTCCATTACAAATCAAAATCCGCAATCAAAATTGGAGAATCTCAATTGCTCCCAAACATAACTCTCGAGATATCCCAAGCTCACCTTATTCATAACCTTAATTACACTGCAAAGGTGTTTCCTTTTGTAAATCGCATACTTAGTAGTATTCCCCAGAAATTCAAAACATCACCATCCCGAGCCTAATTAGCTTTTAAAATATAAAAAGGCTAAAGAAATTTCTATTTCCACAATATTCATCGAAATGGCTATATCTCTATGGATTACCATTATAGTGCTCTCGATCTAGATAGCACCTTAAACTAGGGGTGTAATATAAATACAAAATGCTCACTTAAATCTACACCATAATATCATCGTCATAACACTCCAAATCCTTGAAAGCCTAAAATCATTACGAATACTCAATAGTCCGAAAATGGTCTAAATTTTATCTTCAAGGGATTTCCTCTAGCTCCCTTTTAAGTTATAATCCGTGCTCATATACCCAAAGGAAATCAATGAACTCTAAATTCAATAGCTAACCCCAGTTAGTCTCTCACGCATACCTTTATTAACTTAATGATACTTAAGCTCAATGGTACTATCAAGATCATAACCCGATTAGCTAGCCTCATTCCAATAGCTCCATTACCAAATCACAATATTCTTTAATTATGTCCAAGTATTGATACTCAACTTTCTTCACACACCCTTGATCCAATTCGGTAACGCCACCAAGAAGGGATCTAGAACCATAGAACCACTATCTAACCAAAATTCCAAAATGCCTTTAACATAGATTGAGAAATTATTACTCTCCCAAAATGTACTTAGTCCTTTCTAACTTAACACGCTTACCACCATTAATGATCGGAACTCCTACAACAAACTCATCATCCACAACAAATCGTATACCTCACCATACTAATTCATTCCGATGCATTCACGGAGATGTACTAAAAGTGACCAAAATTTTCCTCAAGAGATCCTCATTGAATCCTCAACTCCTATAACTCAACCGATACAATATGAATATTGATCTAAATATTAGCATTACAACCTTGTACCACAACACCCCAATTTAACCCAAGCTTCTCCTCAAACACTAGGTACTATTTAGAAGAAAGTAGAAACCTTACAATGATAATTATACCCAACAATTTGACCTAAGTTAAATACTCGGATTTCAATAAATAAAAAAAAAATTTAGGTATAACTCTACGCAAAGGAACGGTCTCAAATAATTTTAAGAAATCAGGAATGGAGAATATAACCATCTTCCTACAACAATCGACTAAAGCAAGAGTAACATCAAAATCTTGTAATAGCAACATGGCTAATTTAGCAGGTGAGACATAACCATACTTAAGCACATCATAAGCACATAAGACTTCATCAGATACCCTAAACTCCTCCATAGGGGTAGACACCTACTACACATAAGTCAAAGACTCAGAAGAAATAAATGCAACTAAATGCACAGAAACACATGAATGCAATGATCCTAACATGCACGCGCTCGCTCTCTCGACGCAAAATAATACCTCCTGAAACTGATGAGTTACTCGCTGAGTGCTGATTGATTGCAAATACCCTACCCGAATTCTTGGGCTTCCCCGAAGCATCCCTCTTCTGACCCTGTGATATTCCAGTTCCTGTCCCCGATGACTGAACTCTAAACCTCGGACAATCTTTAACGAAGTGTCCCAACTGTCCACACTTCACACATTTTCCTTGCTTCTTCCAACACTTGTCTTCTGAGTGTCCTTTCCTCTGATAGTAGCTGCAGACTTTCCCATTTCGTGTACCCTTATTAGAGCCCTGATTTCCTACTGTTGGTTGCCCTTGAAGTTGCCTTCTGAATCGAGTTTGCACTCCAGAATTACCTCTGTTATCCGAATGTTGCTGTTGTGACTTACTCTGCCCTCCTTGCTTACCCGGGTTAACCATCTCAGTCTTCCTTTTGTGTTCCCCAATATCCTGCTCAATCAAGTAGGCTCGATCTACCGCATCCTGATAAGTCTGAATCCGCTGTGCTATAAACTGAGTCCGGATGGATGTCTTCAAACCCCTGATCAATCTCATCGCTTTCTGCTCCTCGGTCCGCACAAGGTATTCAAAACACCTGGCTAATTCTGTGAACTTAGCTGAGTACTGTGCTACTGACATCATGCCTTGCTCCAAGCTGAGGAACTCGATCTCTTTCCGGTTTTGATTCACTAAAAAGATAAAATGATCCTTGAATTTCTTCACGAACCACTCCCAAGGATATGGTACAAGAGTCGCATCCCAACTGGTCTTCAGTGCCTTCCACCAATTTTCCGCAGCACCAACTAACATATAAGCTGCAAACCGAACCCTATCCTTATCAGTACAACCAAAGACCTCATTGATTCTCTCCATCGATTCTATCCATAGCTCGGCCTTCTTCACATCAGGCTCACCGTCGTACTCACTTGGTTTCAACTTCAAGAACTGCTCCAACCCATATCGCGGAGGTGCTACATGTTCCTCTCTCGACCCTTGGTCATGAATTGCTTTCACGACCGCTTCAAACCTGTCCTGAAACACTGCACGGTTTTCTTCCCGTAGACCATTAAGATTCTGAGTCCCACTAGAAGCTTCACCAATTCTTCTTCTAGACATTTCGAACAAATACCTGCATAAAATACTCATTGTTACTCACTCCGAACACAACTACCCACCTAGGTCATACTAATCCACCTAGACTTATACTTAGAGCCAAGCCATGGCTCTGATACCAACTGTCGCGACCCCGAACCCCGCGGCCCGAGATCGCGAGCTGGACGTCGACTTAAAACCAAAACGCTAAAATATAGAAGTTAAAAATTTCATTTTATACCCAAAAGATTTTAACACAAGGTTTTACAAATCCAAGTTTAAATCAACAAAGTACATCTAACATAAGCTCCACAGCTTATGCTCAAAAGAATAAAATATACAATTCTTAATGACGTCAATAATGGTAAAACTATCCCCAAAGGATTATACATTTAAATAATGTATACCGATCCATAACAACCTGCCCCAAAATCTCAAACCTCTCGACGTCCTCCTCGATCCGCGAATCCTAATCCTTTTCCTCCTGGGGGGGGGGGGGTTAAGGAAAAACAAAGATGGAAATAAACGGGGTGAGATAAAATCTCAGTAAGTTACTAATGCAACTACATGACATGCTAATATGCAATGACCGATAGCAATTAACATAAGATAGATAGCAGCGGAATAATAAGTGACATGCTGTCGAACAGTAACATCCAATAGTCAATCATATAAATAAACATATAACAACAAATGAGAGGCTCCCTATCGCCAACCGTCCCATACCGGTTGGAAATAACGACCAGCTCAACATGCAACACATAAAGCTGAAATAAACACTCATAAGTGGATACATAGCCAAGGTTTTCCAAACCGGAACATCCAAATAAAGGATCGCTGCGCAGCTTCAATAATCAACAATCATCATCTTCATCATAGCATGAAAGCCGAAGAGAAAACCCCGGTACCGGAACCAATAACATAAAAGTGTCACAAGGGACAAGGACCATGACACAAAGTCATGCCCGCTAGCCAGATACATTCACAAAGGAACGCTGACTTATCCTTTCCAAGGCCAATCTGGAGAAGGGGGCAAAACAATGGTCAACATTATAATGGACTTGGCTTTGCCATTATAATCTTTCCCATCGCCCAAACACACACAAAATACCAGCTGGACTTTCAAATAAATGCTAAGTAATAATAATTTAGCATGAATGAACAACTTAAGGTTCCAAAGTAGGGAACCATACCAATTAATCACCATAAAGATGCAAACGATTACTCATGAAGAGTTCAACAACAACGAACACAAGAAGTTCTCATAAAAGAGCACAACAACGATAAACGGAATTTCTCATAAAGAGCACAACAACAATAAACGGTATTGCTCATAAGGAGCGCAACAACAATGATTATTAGAATACGATAATTCCATAAAGAGGAACCATACCAGATACATTTCACAGATGATACCCATAAGTTACTCATAAGGAACACAACCCAAACGGTCGCTCACAAATAGTACAACGACTACAACCCAAAAGTATCCTAAACGTTTACTCATAAAGATGTACTAGGACTATGAACTCAACCATCTATGGCTTTGCCATTATAATCTTTCCCATCGCCCAAACACACACAAAATACCAGCTGGACTTTCAAATAAATGCTAAGTAATAATAATTTAGCATGAATGAACAACTTAAGGTTCCAAAGTAGGAATCAGAATGAATACACTTTAAGGTTAATCAAACCGTAAGTACCCAATTGCCAATACACGCTTTACCTTCGTCCTCAACGAACCAATCCCAAATCCCCAAACGAATCAAAAAGGTTAATCTTTAGAACATGATCACGACCGGACTAAACCCTACAATTTGGTGTTCAACCACAACCCTCTAGGTACTATGGGACATCGCCTAAAACCTAGACCAAGTCTTACTCGAAAATCAATTCGATTGGAACAACCACGAACACATCATAAGATGCCCAAACACCCAATAAAATCCCGAAGTATAAAACTTATAACTTAACTGAACAACCTATACCATATTATATTACTCGAAGAGAGCTTCGAAACGATAGTTTACACGCCTAAAACGGAGTCCGGATGAGAAAGTTATGGCCTCCGGAAGATCGAACGAAAAACGGACAATCTGGAAAAAGAGGGATGCGCGCGCCTCCATAAAAAGTGATGCGCGCGCCTCCTAAGGTCAGAAGGCTGCGATTTCGAAGCAGAAAAGGGTCCGCGCGCCTCCCAAAACATGGTGCGCGCGCCTCCTTGCCCGGAGGGACGAAATCCGGCCAAAATATGGGTTTCTACCAATTTTTTTACCCATTTCATATTACAACCAAAATCAAACATAATCAACCTTCCACCAAGCATAAAGATGAACCCAAAACAACTTATAACTAGAATGGGGACTCAAATAATACCATTTATCAACCAAGATCAAGATTCAAACCCAACATTCCTAAAATCACCATTTTTGACCAAAACTCAAAATAAATTCCAAATAAATTCCAAATTCAACCAAACTTCAAATATAACACATCAAGCATAATATAAACATGATATGAACACTTTAGCATAAAAATGGGGGAAAAGCAACTTACCCGGATTTTCCCAAAGTTGCCGGAACTCGAAATTTCTTGGCTTCCTACGATCCTATCGACGATCTAAACAAGATTCATGTTTTAAGAAATGAGAAATAATGAGAGGAAGAGGAAGGAAATGAAGAGAGAAGTGAGAGAGAACTTACCCATTCTTTGGCAATGGAAGAGAGAGGGAGATGGAGTGAGAGAGAGATGAGATGGGAATGAGGGAGAGGAGAGGGTGTAGGGGGATTTATTTCCAAAAACTTACACTCAGGCCCCTCCTCTACACTAGCACAAAAGATCAATCAAAATGCTAGACATAATTTATTATGACACATAAAGTGCACACACAAATTATTAATTAAATAATAATTTAAATAAATAAATAAGCAATTAAATAAATAATAATTATTTATTACTTAATAAAATAGAGCCTAGTTTTCGGGTCGTGACAAACATTCTCATGATCATTAACTCCCCTATGATGAATATGATGACTACACATTGATCCTATCAATGGTATAATCATTATTCTAGGATGTGATCATCTTGTATGATTTTTTCTCCTCCCCCATCTTTATGCATGATCCCACTTCATCTCTCTATTCTAAATTCATCAATGAACTACGCTGACCTAAGCTTCTCATGATGAGAAGAACATAGGGAATCCTCGGATCCGGTCTCAATCACTAACACACACACACACAGACACATATATTTAATCATGATAAAAAAACCGATTCATCGGGCAATAGGAGTGATCACATAGATATTCTTCTCTTATTGTAATTTGACCCCCGAACCTTGTTATTCTCATAAATGGTTTTTCCAATGTTTTAACTACAAATAAAACAACGTGGCGACTCTCAAAGGAGTTCAACTCAACTCGACAGCAGCGATCCAAAGCAACAACTACAAATGCAGCGGTCCAAAGTAACAACCAACAATGGAGCAGACTACCACTCAAACCCGGTATCATCATCAACCGGGTCATCCTCGAACTACGCGGACCTGAGCCTCTCACACCGAGAGGAACGTAGGAAACCTCCTGGTCCGATCCAAAATATACACAACCCACCTCGAGCCAACTTTCATTCTTTTCTCTCTTCCCCATACACTATAATTTCTATTCTCTTTCTCGATTAATCAAGGCGTTTATTATTTCGAGACTAATTGTCTAAAATATAATCATAAGATACATAACTAATCAACGAGGTCCATTCTCGAGAAATCAAAAGACAATTCTGAATAAGACAACTTTCAAATGTCTCGACAAGTCTTCTGTTTTACAATCTAGGAAAGAGCTAAACACTTACTTTCTGTCAAGCAGGGGCTTCCTTCCTTTTGTACATATATACACTTAGTTGTCCAAAGAGTCAAAATGTGAGAACTCCCTCTTGTTCTCTCTCTCTCTCTCTCTCTCTCTCTTTTTCCTCTCACCATAACGAAAAGGCTCCTGCAAGTCGTCTGTATAATTCTATCTTTTCTTTATTTTTGAGTCGACTGAAATAAAAAAAAAAAGAATAAACGACGCAAAAAGAATATACCCACCTAGATTGAAAACCTGCAAAGGCGGTCTAGAGAAAAAAAGGTGCGTCTAAAAGGAGGTAGAGTCCCACACCTTATACCCTCACCAAACTGGGGCTACCCTAAAAAATTGGGCCGATTACTGATGCTCCAACAAGATCATTCCACGCAGAAAGTCATCTCTCTCCATCGATGCTCAACATGGATGACCTCTTTCAAATGCCCTCACTAAACTGGGGCTGCCCCAACAGAATTGGACAACTTACCGATGCTCCAACAAGATCACTCTACACGAAAGGTCGTCTCTTCATCAAAGTTCAATAGGATTGACCTCTTTCAAGAGCCCCCATCAAACTGGGGCTTCCCCACAAAGGATTAGGTCACTTCTTGGCTACTCAGAGATCACCGGCGACCCGATGAAATCATACTTACCCGAAGGACAACCCTAATCAACAAGCCCAACGGAGGACAACTATCCGAATTAGTTAGACTGTAATTAATTATAAGACATATTTATAAGATTATTACGTTTTCAAAAGTGTTTTCTATCACAGCACGTTGTTTGTAAACCCGCACACTCGGTCTCCACTAATTTACAAAATTTCTTTTGTATCATCCCCGTGATGTCCTAACTGATTCGGTCCTATACTATTTACCCTACCACTTAGGATACCCTTGGGTCCTGCATCCAGTCTCCCATAGGTCAAAAGTCCTAAATCTCCTTTAGGCGGCAGTTTATGAACCCAACTAGGGTACCGTCAGCCCGTACGACATGCTCCGAGACTGCATTGCATGCATACATACTGCATACATACTATCTACATGCTACATACTACTGTACATATTACATACGAATGATATAAATGTTTATACAGTTATCCATGAATATTACTATTCTACTGTCTATGCTACCACTAACAAACTGCAGATCTAAGACGCTGATCCGCTAAGCATTACCTCGAGTCCGCTTCCGTCAGGAGGACGTCAACCTCTGGATCACCGCTCGTAGACCAGACTCACGGCGTGCCATAGCCTCATAAGTCTGATTAGTTACCTAAGCAAAAGACGACACAAGTATGTCAAAACAAGTCCGAACAAGAGGATGACTAAAGACAAGAAGTGGGATGAATAAAAGAAGGGGTTAAAAATACATACACCAACATGACCCGCAGGCATCTGGAACTCTGGAGCCACCTCACCCTCCTCAAAATGAACCCACTGAGGGTTACCACTGCCATCAACATAATCATATAAGGGGCTCCAAAAACCCTATCAAATAAAGGACCCGACACCACTGGCTCAACCGGCCTCTACCCCGTCTCCCTTAATTTATCCTCTATCACAGTGCGTGGGCCCCCAAGGCGTGTCAGAACGAAGTCATCATATGAGGCTCCCTCTACAACAAGCTGTCTAGCATCAAGGCCAACGATCAATCTAACCCAGTCATGCAGAGATGCTGGATCAGTCATAAAATGCGGAGGATCCACCGAAGTCATGTAGCCACTACCTGCTCCATCTTGGGCTCGTGCATTCTCACCTAAATAAAAGGCGTCCCCGCTATAGCCAATCAGCAATATCCGCTGGCCCATCGTCTCAATGTCCCCTGTAGCAAGCAACTCAAAGTCTAACTCCGCCCATGGATAGAACGTCATGTCTCTCGGACGGGGTCCCCCCAAATGGTTCATACCTCCAAGGAAAAGTGTAAACAATCGACTGACGCCGACTGAGATCTACAACTCCGATCTAGGGAACGGTACAATTACGCCAAACTCGTAGCTACCCAAGCAATCCTGGTTACTACATACAAGTCCACTAGACATCCCAATTAAGGAATCATCGCCGTGGTACCGGGATTAGCAAAGATAGTCTGGGACAATGCGTACCAGATAAACACCCGTGCAGCTACCTCTATATCACCTCCATCGTCCTCAAGAGCCGCCAGCAATCTCCTCATACCGCCTCCTAAGGCCGCCCAAATGTAAAACATACCCGCTCCTAATATCAGTACTGTAAAACCCAATCAAGCTCTGAAGTCTATCTGTACTCCCACCGACAAGTAGGGTATCATCACTCCATTTTGGACTACCTGTAAACCACAACCCGGTGAGAGCCTTGAAGTCAGAAGGAGTCACCGTAACCTCTCCCCAACCAAAGTGGAATGTATGGGTGTATCCGACCAATGTTCCCGCAGTGCCATGACCAGATCGGTACTCTTAGTCAGTTCCCCCTGACCAGACAATCTCTCGAAGAATAAACCCAAGCCGGTGGCCCGCACCCTGCTCTAAACAACCTCTGGAGTCCTAGCCCACAAGCTATGCACAACGCTACACGAGCCCCTTGACTTCAAGGGCAGCACCATAATCTGCAATCACAAACAGGTATACACAGCTAAGGTATTGTAATCAATCTAGCAGTTTATTTCATGCACATATATGAACTGTTGCAACATTACTCTAGGAGATCCCCCAAAATTCCCAACGAATACTATAAACATCTCACAATCAAAACCCTAGTATACCTAGGACAAGACAAGTCAACTCAAAACAAATCCAAGACAACTCAATTCTAAATAAGTCCAAGACATTTCAATAATTAACGGACAAAAAATCTAACTTCGTACAAAACAAGCTTTCTTAACGAAATATTCACATACATTGACTACCCATGTTCTAAACAAGGTTAAACCACACAAAAAGCACTTTTAACAAAGTCAAACAAGTTAAAAAATCGGTCAAAGATTACAACGTTTTCGGACAAAACACGACTTAACACAAAAATTGCATTTTTTAACAAGACCACCAAAATTAACGCATTACCCATGCTACAAATAGCTTCAATTTCACAAATACTCAATCAACTTGGGTCGAAATCAACAGCAATTTGTCCAAACCCCATATCTTGGGTAATTTACAACTAAATCCCTCACATTCAACTCAATCCATTAAAACCCCAAACTTTGGGTAAATGATAATTAAACCCCCCTCACTCAACATTAATACAACCAAAACCCCCCATATCTTGGGTAATTTGCAACGAAGCACCTCTATTCTACATTACTCAAATCCAAACCCCATACCTTGGGTAATTTACAATCAAAATCTTTACAATCAACATAAAATCCACTTAAACCCCAAACTTCGGGTAATTACAAAAATTAATACAATCAAACCCCATACTTTGGGTAACTTACAATCAAGTCTCTCACTAAAAATAACTTACTTAAACCCCAAACTTTGGGTTACGAAAATTAATACAATCAAACCCCATACTTTGGGTAACTTACAATCAAGTCTCTTACTAAAAATAACTTACTTAAACCCCAAACTTTGGGTAATATACAACTAAACGACCTCTACTAAACATTATTCAAAATTCAAACCCCATACCTTGGGTAATTTCCAACTAAATCCCTTACATTAAATACTAATTTATCAAACCCCCATACTTTGGGTAATTTACAACCGAGTCATCCACATTCAACATCAATATATTCAAACCCCAAACTATGGGTAAATCACGACTAAACCTCTACATTCAAATAGTAATTCACTTAAAACCCCAAACTTTGGGTAATTTACATTTAACAATAACCCCAAATCTTGGGTAACTTACAATCAAGCCTTCTCATTCAAATCAATTTACAATCAAATCCTTCATGTTAACATCAATACATTTAAACCCCATACTTTGGGTAATTTACAATCAAAACGACCAACATAAAAGTCACTCAAACCCCAAACTTTTGGTAATTTACAATCAAATCAATGATAAATCATTCAAACCTCAAAATTGGGAAATTGACATTCAAAATCCCTTCAAACATCAAATTAAAGCTCAAACCCTAGACTATAGGTAATTACACTCAAACTCCTCTAATAACAATACTCAATGCTTAAAACCTAAACAAAAGGTATCTTACATCTACAAATCTCCAAGCATTAAGCAATCTCTACTGTGATCCCTCAAACTTGCGATCACTCACACATGCTTTCCTCCGGGTTACAACAAATGATCAAATCATACTAAAACTAAAAAGTGTTACATTCAGAAAATTATACTAAAACATATTGCAAAACAACGCGATCTCTAGGACTTGTCCTTAGTTAGTTCCTTCGGTCCGGAAGACCCCTATAAATTCCAAATTTAATGAATTTCGGTCCGGAAGACCCCTATAAATTACCAAAAATTGACGCACCTAGTCATAATTTAATAAACTTCGGTCCGAAATGTTGGGTTTTGAGGCAACATGCACAGCGGAATAAAGCAATATAAAATCAACAAAACCTTAAGCCCCAAGATCCATTCATGATGATTAAATTAATATCAAGATGAATTTAGAATACTAACCGTTGTAGAGCGTTGAAATTTTCTGGATCTTCAAATCTTCAAGTCTTCAAGCTTTAGATTTGATTTCCTCGTTCTTCAAGCTCATCGAATCACGATCACAGGAACACGAACTTGAGATGCTAAAGCAAGCATCCTCTATGTGTATCCACACGCGAACGAATATCTAGAACCATTCTAGATCTGGATTGCTAGACCCATTAGAAAACACGTTTTTCTAATATTCAAAGGCTATATGAATTTTGGTGTTCTTGATCTTTGATTCACAATCTTGGTTCAAGAATTATGTTTCTCAAACATACTAGGTTGCATTGGTTTAATGGCTGATGAAAAGATATATTTATAGTCCCTAGTCATTAACCCTTAATGACCTAAAAGACCTAAATCCCGTCACCCAATTAAACATACCAAAATGTGGCTCCAGAAACTCTGGCACGGTCGTGCTCACAAAGTGCGAACAAGACATTCCCAAGTTGAATTCTGGCACGGTCGTGCCAAACCGTTTGGCACGATCGAGCTTTATAACTGGCACGGCCGTGCCCGCCAAAAACTCAGTTTTTGCCTTTTCTTGATTCGTTCTTTTGTGTGTGATCCCATAGGATTATATTAAGTTGGTAATGAGTCCAACCAAGGTCAAACCCATAAATCATGAGCGGACTCTAGCAAGCCATCATGACTACCCAATTAATATAACTTAACGATGTTCGTTCATCCTTATAGAACATATCACAATCCTTTTGTCACGCGATATCATATTGGACATAAGTCATGGTCCACGTCAACTTATGTTGTCCAATGCTTTCTCGATCCTGAGTAGATTGATATGAGCAAATGACATTGAACACTTCAATTCATTTGGGTACGGCTATACACTATCATCAATCTCACTCATCAAGAGGCCAAGCAGATATCTCTCTTGAGAGAGGGACAAATCCCATTTTGACTTATCATTCTTCCTTACATGAATCCGATTATGCTAATCGTAGCCTTTATAACCACCCGGTTAGGGGTAGCGTTTGAGTACATCAAACATAATGTTCATCATGTGGAAGACTATGATAATCTCAGGTCTAAGGATAAATGATATAACTATTATGAGATTTAATTATGACATCGACCATGACATAAATCTCATAGGTGGGTCAAGTCCAGTATTTGTTCTCCAACAAGTACCCATAAGTTTAATTTGTATTACATACATATGAACATCATATGATCATCGATTAAACTTATACTAGTCCTTCATAAGTACTAGGGACGGGGATTATTATAATAAACATGTAAAACATATAATAGTCCAGGGTTGTTATCTCCATAACAAATGAGAACATGATGCAACGTAATGCCTTTCTCAAAGGTCTAGGGCATAATCTCCAATAATCTCTCACTTGCACTAGGCCCAATCAATGCGTATCCAATACCATTGAGCTTAGCTTATGACCATCATAACAGCATGTGGAGGATCTTATGTAGGAAGATTGTCCTTGTTATCATCATAAGGTATTTTGCATATCTTGACATCTTCGATGTGAACGATTTCTCATAGAGATGGAAATGTCTGAGTGAGTGTTTGGATCATATATGAGCCTTTGGCACCTTAGCTTGTGCAATAACCATTATTTTACAATAAAGGTCCATAGGATTACTATCACTAGAAACTATTTCTATTTTTACCAATAACACCTATATTCAAACAATTCCCTTAGTTACAACTCTTGTAACTAAATACTCAATTTTATTCATAGAATAATTTATAGTGTATTTTCTTGGAACTATTCCAACTAATAGCACTTCACTTTAAACATATGTTTATACTGCGATTTAAATTACCCTTGTCGATGTGGAAGCATGCATCTATGTAACCATTTACTAGATCATCTCCAATGTCAACAACCATCAAGAATGCATCCTTAGTTCTTCTTAAGTACATAAGGATATTCTTGATCACTATCTAGTGATTTTCACTAGGATATGATTAGTTTGTTCTCATCATACTCCAAGTATATGAGTTATTTGTCTAAGTACATAATATGACATACATGATAGATCCAATTGCCGAAGCATATGGAATTGTAATCATGTATTCTTGCTTATTAGTCTTCCACTAAGACTAAGTCTTGCCAAGAATATTGTCATTAGACAACCTTGAAAGTTCTTCTCCAAGAGTCTTGCATATTGAACAATTCAGTACTTTGTCTTTATAAGTACTTTGACACAAATCAATCAACTACCTAGATTTATATCAATAGATATTAATTTCAAGGATGTAAGCGGCTTATTCCTAAGTATTTCATTAAGAAACTCTTTCAAAATGAATTATATGTCAACCACATATATAAGACTAGGAATTACACTATGCTCCCACTAATTTCTTAGCAAACACAAGTCTCATCTTTGATGAATTTCAAACACTTTAAACATTTCATCAAAATGATTGTTTCAACTCCATGAAGCTTGCTTCAATCCATCCCATGGATTTCCGTAATTTACATACTTTATTAGAATTTCTAGACTATCAAAACCTTTAGGTTGTATCCAATACATCTTTAAGTAAGTTCCCGTTAAAGAACGCTGTTTTGATATCCATTTGTCAAATTTCATATTCCAAATATGAAGATATGACAATGAGAATTCTAATAGCTTAAAGCATGACCACGAGTTAGAAAGTTTTATCATAGTCCAAATATGAGTCAACCTTTTCACATTTAGTCTTGCTTAATTAGTATGTTCTTTTGCTATCCATGTAAGTTTTCTCCAAGAAAACTCAATTCCATCATTTGGTTTTTACACCTTAGTTTAGAATGATCAAGTTCCAAACTTGATTAAACTACATGGATTGCATTTTAGATTTTATGTCTCCAAGTCATTAATCTAATATGGAGCGGACATTGCATTTTGATAGGTGGTAAATATATCATTCTCAATGAACTTTACCTCAATACTTTCTATTTCAAGAAATCCAATATTGCTAATTATAGATTGTATCCTATCATATATGCAAGTAACATGTGCAACTTGAACGAATTTTACAACTCCTTGTAAAAGTTTGTTCAACTTACATCTAAGGTTCTTTGTAATTTTCTAGGTCTCAAACAATTCGAGATATATTTTACTGCCACTGGTTCTTTTAGAGATAAACAATTTATCTAGAAAAGTACCATTACCAACAAACAATTTGTTTCTTAGAAGTAAAATAATATCCTCAAGTTTCCTTAAGATATCCCATGAAAATACATTTATTAGATTTAAGTGTGAGCTTCTTCCAAACAAGTCTTTTCGCAAAAGTCTCACTTTCTTAAATCTTTATGAAAGACAAACCAAGTTTTCTTTCATTCCATATCACATATGGTACCTTTGAACCTATTTTGATGGAACTCAAATTAGTGTAATTATAGAGGTTTCCAATGTATAACCCTAAAATAAATAGTGGAAGATCAATTTGACTTATCATCTAATGAACCATATCTAATAAGGTTCTATATCTCCATGTAGACGCATCATTCCAAAATCGTGTTCTTCATGGAGTTAATTTGTGAAACAATTTCACAACCTTAAAGATGATTGTCAAATTCTTGGTTCAATTATTCATCATCACGATCGAATCGGAATCTTTGAATAGTTTTGCCAAGTAGTACCAAAATCCTCTTTTAGAATTCCCACTTAATGAACCATACACATCAACATGTATTAGGTTTAATAAGTCACTAGCCCTTTTACTACTTCTAGTAAAAGATGTCTTGGTCCAAGTAAATAAGATTTACATATATCATATGATTCAAAATCGTATGACTTTAAAACTCCGTCCCATGGAATTTTAGATATGCGTCTCTCATTTATTTGATAAAAACAATAATGCCTTAAGAATTTAATAATTTATGTTATAATCTTATTCATTATTTTGTTCTTCAAGATTTAGGATATTAGATTTATTTATGTGATTTAACAATACGATAAAGCAAATCATAATAAATAAAGAACTTTCTTATTCTCAATAAGAAATTGTAGACACCCCGCCTTGGACCGCTCACCCCGATTGCACATTTGATTTTGTGTTTCTCCCCATTTTAAGCGTTTCTCGTTAGTTTCTGTCACTTCCGTTAAGTTCCTGGCTGACTTCGTTAAGTCCAGGGACTAAACTGAATAACAGGGCTAACTTTCTAGTCCATTCTGTCAAAATTGCCTTCTCCGAGTCGCGCGCCTCCGACAGGAGGAGCCAGACGCGCGCGCCTCCCGCACCCAAAGCAGGAAGCGCGCGCCTCTGGGCGTCAGTTACAGATTTCTGGCCAGGATTCTCTCCCTTGCTCAATTTACAGGATTTTGCTCGGGAAGGATTTCTTGGTGACTGAGTTTTGGCACCAAAAACACCCCTCTTTCACCTATAAAAACCTCTCTTTACCTCCATTTTCAAGGATCGAAAACCAATCGGAAAAAATCATCGAAAACTAGACAAAAAATCACTCTCTAAAGGTTCTCCAAGGATCTCATCAAGCAACATTTGAAGTTCTTCAAATTGTAGGTAAAAGTCCATCTTTTGCTTTCTTTTCTACTTCATCTCCTCTCTCTCTTTTACTTTAACCAAATGTGCAATCACCCAAATCATTTTGGGACATGACTCTAATGATCGCCTCATCTCATTGAGGTTGGTTAAGGAGTTATCTCCTACATTCCAAATCCTATTTTAAACCCCCTTTTTTATGACTTAAAGAAGAAGAAGAAGAACATTTTCATTCATGTAGATTTTGATCAAGCAAGACCAACTTAAGTTGGGCGAGATGGGTGTTTCGGTACTTCCCATCTCGTAATCTAACCCCCAGACCTCAAAACAAAGAATCTCTGTTTTCGTAATCAAACTTAGGCTACAATCAATAGGTTTTTCTTATGTTCCTCAAAACATAGGTGGCGACTCTAAAACAATCTAAAATCAAGTTAGACATCCTAGGACAATTCACGCGCTCTAGCCTAAAGCCGTGGTTTCCCCCGGGGTATCTACAGTGGCGACTCTGCTGGGGAGTTTTTGAGGGTTAAACTTGCGTTCTGATCGAAATCTACATCTTTTCTGGGCATTCTGTTTCCTGATGGGGGAGGCGCGCGCGTCTGGCCTTTTAAGCCTAAGGCGCGCGCATCCCGCATCAAGAACCAGAATCGCCCACTTCTTCATGTTCTTCATCTTCTTCTTCTGTTATTCTACACTAATCACTTCTGCAGGGGTTACAATATGAACATGGGACCAGGGCAATCCCCTGAGTCCAAAGTCTGACATTCTGACAGGTGTTCCCCAGAAGCGCGCGCCTCACATAAGCCTTGTGCTATGCGCGCGCGTCCCATATCAGCACTCAGAGGCACACGCTTCTGGGTTGGTTTCCAGAACAGAGACAGGTTTCAGTGACTGAGCAGTACAGTGGGGTGTGGGCACAGTTGCCTGCATCAGAACAGAATGGAACCCTCGGACTGTTTTAATTTTGTGTTTTATTTACCGGTCACACGGGTGATTCGGGAGTTGTAATTTTATGTGCTTATGTGTTTTGTGTGTTTTTCTTTCTTTTCAAAAAAAAAAAAAAAAATAAAAAATTTTGTCACTTGTTAGACCTCACACCACATGCACATATTCCGATGAACTGCTCACTATCGAGTCGCACAAGTCCAACCCCAAACCCGTCGAGGCCCGTCCTAGAAAGTTTCAAGCTCCACCAGACCTTGGCTCTTTCGAAGCGGTAAACCTCAGCCCGTGGCGTAGTTCAAGACTACATGCCGGGGGTGACCTTTGAGCCTCATATTCAAGCCGAGCACAAACCACACAATTCTAGTTAGGGTCTAACACTCCGTGACTCAAGTCGGTTTCCATGTACCGAGATTTCCCTAAACTAATGTCTTCAAATCATACATGCCAACTTGTTGAAAGGGACGCAATAAAAATCCGTCCCCAAAAAGTGGTTATTTTGGACGAAAATAAAAATCCGTCCCCGCATGTATGCTTTACTACATTAATTTAGTTTAATCCCGATACATGTAGGATTCACAAGCGCGATGGAATCCGATGAGTATATGGGACCGCGAGATGGTCTATATACTAGTGTGACGATTCCATTATTTTCTTAGAAACCCCAAAAGGGATTCATTCTCTCCGACTTATAAAAAAAAAAAAAATAGTCTTTTCTTATGTGGTTCGAGTCGTGTGCCCAACTGTGTGTTCTAAGCCTCTTCATGGACCGCAAGTGTTACTCAAGACTGACAAGGGCCTCTTCTGCAATATAGGTTCAATTGGTACTTACAAAGTCAACCGGGATTCAGCAAATCAGTTAGTCCGTGAAGAGATCACTCCAACAGCTCCAACATCAACCATGACCGGCAGCAGCAACACCATGTCTCTCGAACAGCTCTCAACTATGGTTCAACTCCTCCAAGAGCAAGTCTCCACCCTTAACAAGGAGGCACAAAGCAAAGACGACATTTGGCAATCCCACCTCGACAGCCAAAGGGAGGCCCACGAGGCCGAAATGGAGCTAATGAAAGAAAAGCTCACCAACCTTGCCAAGGGAAAGAACAAGAACAATGATGATGAATCCGAATGGACCGAGGGTTTGTTCAAGAGTCCTTATGTCAACACCCGCACCAAGAAAGTGGGGGAACCAAGTTCCGAGAACAACAAGCCCAAAATGGTGGATTCTATCATGGCCTACATCGACCAAAAATTCAATGGGCTCAACATGGGGAAAGGCTCCGACACAAGCCTTTATCAATCATCCATCCTCATGAGTACTATGGCCGCTCTTCCCGATAAGTTCAAGATGCCCGACATAAGCAAATTCAAGGGAAACTCTTGTCCTATGGCTCACATTGAGACTTATATTTGGGCAATGGTTCCAAAGAAGTTCTCCACCAAGGTGATGGCTCAATGCTTTCCTCTCACTCTCGAGGGGGCGGCAAAAGATTGGTATGCTACTCTCCCGCTCACTGTCCGTCTTGATTGGGACTCCGCCATGCTTGCCTTCATGAACCAATACCAAGTCAACACCACTCACCGGCCCACAAGGAAAGAGCTAGAGAACACTACTCAGCGAGACAATGAGTCCTTCATCGACTTCACAAGGAGATGGAATGACAAACTCTCTGAAATTGTTGAGAGGCCAAACACAAAAGAGCAAATGGACATATTTCTCAAGTGTCTCAAGATTGATCTCCGCACTCACCTAAGTGGGGCTTGCTACTCCGACTTCTCCCAAATGTATGAGGCGGGGGTACGCATAGATGACTTGCTCAAGGAGATTAAGAAGTCCACTCCTACTTACCGCTACAAGGCCGCTTCCAACTCCACAAAAGAGGCCTCGGTCAACGCCGTCACTATTGACAAGGGGAATTACAAAAAGGTTCCTCCACCTCAAGGGAAGAAGTCCTGAAGTGACCGTGTCTACACGCCTCTCCAAGGTATGACTCAAACCGAAGTGTTCGAGGTCCTCAAGGCAAAGGGTCAAGTCACACCCGTGCAAGGGTACCAACCCAAGATGATCAACTCCAATCATGCTCACCACAAATATTGTGGCTACCACCAATATAGTGGCCACACCACCGAGGATTGCTTCATTCTCCGCAACGTCATTCAAGATCTCATAGATAAGAAAGAATTTGTAGTGGCTAATGACGAGCATGTCAATGTAATAGAGATAGGAGAACTTGAGAGGACCACCCATTCAATCCCAATTGTGAATGGGGGCCCCAATGTTATGAATAAACTTGACAATTCTTGTTATGTAGTGACTTACGATGAGGTAATGAGGGAAGTACTAGAGAATAGGAAAAAGAAGCAAGATGGGAACGTCAACATGCTAACTCGATCCGGTCGAGTCATAGCGAGCAATCCTTCCACTTCCGCACCGAGCTCCTCTTCTCAAAAGCCGCAAGCTCACAACACTCCCGAAGATCCTCTACTTGTCCAACTCAAGAAAACTCAAGCCAACATCTCTATTTGGGACCTCATTGCATCCTCAAAGAAACACCGAGATCTTGTCATCCGCAATCTCGATGATACATCAGTCTCTCCCGATACTACTCCTGAGGACCTCACGGCAATGATTGGTCACATTCATTTTAGCAACGTCATCACCTTTGCCGATATGGACCTGCCACCGTTTGGTTCGACCACAACGAAGCTATTTACCTCAAAGTACGAGCAAGGGGGAGGCCCGTCTCAAGAGTCTTAGTGGACGGTGGTTCCGCGCTCAATCTCATGCCTGGTAGAATCATGGGTATACTGGGGCTTAAGGATTCTGATTTGAAGCCTTCTACTCAAGTAATCCGAGGTTATGACAGCACCGCCCGTGCAGTCATGGGTATGATCGAAATAGACATTGAGTTTGGGAGCATGGTCATGTCCGTTCCATTCCAAGTGCTTGATATCCCGGCCTCGTTCAACTTACTGTTGGGCCGACCATGGATTCATAGTGCTAATGCCGTACCGTCAACTCTCCACCAATATGTCAAGATCCAAAATGGTGATGAAATAGTGACCGTAATGGCTGAAAACATCACTATCCACAGAAAAGGTGAGCCCGTCCACCAAGTCCAGCATGGTCTACCAGACTCCACTCTCTCCGGCGTCTCAATCAACGCCATTGATAAAGAAGGGGGAAACGGATCATGGACCCCCAGCAATCACAAAGTCCTCCGCATGATGAGGAATATGGACTACTTCCCTGGTTTAGGCTTAGGGAAATGTCAGTAAGGAATCCTACATCCGTGCAAGTCCCATTTGTCAAGAAGACCTTCGGTTTGAGGTATGAGCCCTCCAAAGAAGACTTGAAGCAAGAACAAGCGATCAAGAACGAAAAGGCCCGAGCTCGTAAAGAAGGCCGTCGGTATGAAGTCCCTAATCTTAGGCCTTATCGCAAGACGTTGAATGGTTATTTTGTCCGCCAAGGGGAAGACGTTCCATACATGATCTTTCCCGAGCCGTGGGTTAACAATAAAGGTGTCAAAAAAGCCCGGCCTCGAAATCTTCTCCGATTGTGAGATCCAGAAATCCGAAAAGGAACAAACTCCCATGTCGCCCCGTGAATGGCGGGGAAGGAAGGTGACTATAGAGTCTGAGACAGAAATCACCGTGGGGAAGAACTGATAGATTTAGCCTCCATGTTCGAAGAGCTTGCCATAATGAATGAATGCCAAGTCAACGCCATCCATGACACCGTCATCATAAACGAGACTACAGTGAGATCCCGCCAAGCTCCGAGCCGATCAATAATTGGTATTCAACAAAAGGGCCGTGGTATCCGAGGAATTCTTAGTCCAAGAAATGGGTTGCATACCCGCACAGCAATAAGGAAGAGCAGCTCACACTTACTTCGAGTCCGAGAGTGTCTCTAATACCCTCACCAAGAGGATTTGGAGGCCATAGCCGAGCGTGTGTTTCCTTTCTTTGCTAATGAAAAATTTGATATTCTGAGTACCCTGAGATTGCAAACATCATAAATGATGAATTAACTAATAATGAACTTAATAAACAAGTTAATAACGATTCAAATTATGATGAAATAGACCACGAAAACACAACATACTTAAATGAACTGGCTCAACAAGTCCGTAGTCGTGGCGAGAATGGTCAAAGGCTGACGAAGAATTGCATGTTGTAATCTGGGTACCGAAGAAGAGCCAAAAGAAAACCAAGATTGGAAGTTCTTCAAGGGAGACGACAGAGACAGATTGACTGCATTACTACGGGAGTTCGTGGATGTGTTCGCATGGTCGTACAAAGACATGCCGGGTTTAGACAGAAAGGTAGCGGAGCACAGGATTCCGATCAGAGAAGATGCCAGGCCAGTAAAACAGAAGCTCAGAAAGATCAAGCCAGAATGGTCTCTGCAGGTCAAAGAAGAGATTGAGAAGCTCCTCAGTGTGGGTTTCATCAAGGTTATCGAGTATCCGACATGGTTAGCCAACATTGTCACAGTCAGGAAGGCGAAACGGCAAGGTTCGAGTTTGTGTAGACTTCGGGATTTAAACAAAGCTTCCCCAAAGGATGATTTTTCCACTCCCTAATATCGACATGCTAGTCGACTCCACTGCTGCCTACTGCTGCCTACGAGGTCGCTCATTCGTGGATGGGTTCGCTGGGTATAATCAGATTCTCATGGCGAGGAGATCAACATAAGACAGCCTTCACAACACCGTGGGGTACCTTTTGCTACACAGTCATGCCATTTGGGTAAGAAATGCTGGGCTTCTACCAAAGAGTTCGTGAAGACTTGTTCCACGATATGATTCACAAAGAATCGAGGTCTATGTGGACGACATGATCATTCACTCCAAAACGAACCGATGGTCAACACCTAATCGATCTCCGCAAGTTCTTCGAAAGGCTTCGTCAACACAAGATGAGGCTCAACCCTGCAAAGTGCACATTCGGGGTTATCCGAGGAAAAGTCTGGTTATATGGTCACTGAAAGGGGAATCGAAGTAGACCCCTCCAAAATCAAGGCAAATTGGACATGCCCCTCCAAAGACGCAGAAAGAGATTAAAAGGTTTCATGGGCAGACTACAATACATCAGTCGGTTGTGCAC
>JAOWBW010000039.1:821650-879324 GCA_026119855.1 Campanula takesimana | reverse complement strand
CTTCTCGTTGTCTCCATGAACTCCGGCAAAAAAATCAGAAGCCCACCTTTGTCAACCCCTTCTTCCCCTTCTCTCTTTCTCAAAAACTTTCCCTTACCTCTTTAATCTCCTAATCGCCACCCCACCTTCGTCAACCCCCTCTCCAGAAACCCTAATTTCAGAATCCCTAAATTCTTCACTCTTCAATGAAACTCAAATTCAGAATTCCAAAATCAAGCGAAATCAAAGAAAAAGGGGTAACCGGAGGTGTGAAGGGGAGGGGAGGGAGGCATGAGGCGGGGGACGGGAGGAGTATCCGGAGAGAGGGGGAGGGTATGGGTGACCGAGGAGAGAGAGAAAGTAGGGAGGAAGACGCGTCTGTGTAGGATGGAGGGTGGGGTTTTGTTAAGGGTTACAGGGATAGTTTCAGCATTTCAGAAAAATAGCTTGTTAAGTTTTTAACGTCTATTAACGTCCATTAAATTTTTTAACGATTTTGGTTAGTTTTGCTAATTAATCAATAGTACGCAGGCTTTTTTGTTGTTTAGATAGTACGGAGGTTAAAGTGATATTCTTGACATAGTGCGGATGTCAGAAATGTGGTTTACTCTTACATGTTTACCCATTAGTGGAACTCACATCCATAGTGCGCCCAATCTTCTAGACAGAGAGTACACATTTTTACCCTCAGCCCATACTTTTTAGTAATAGAGTCAATTGTTCTACTAAAATTGTGTGCCTGGCCAAAGATGACACTTATTTTGGGATGGAGGGAGTAGTATATGTTTCAGCACTTCTCTATTCTCACCCATCTTGCCTAGTTTTAATGTTGACATGAAATTAGTGCAATCAATCATACTCCAAAAGTATTGTAAAACTATGAGGTTTAACCAAAAGAGAGGTTCTCTTAAAAACCTTATTAAACTTTCTCCGTCCCATTTATATTGGCCGCTAAAACTCTCTTCATTTACGCATACATAATGACTAAGTTCTTTAGTTTTTGCATTATCTTTTATACCCTTTCTTAAATGTGAGATTTGCATTACCAAAACCCAAAAAAGAAAAACTAAGTTAGATCAAGTAGGGATATAATGGGAAGGTAACTCATTAAATTGGATTCATTTCCTATATAGCCAAAAAGGGGACAACTAAAAATGGGACTGAGGGAGTTAAACACACAATTAGTAAGAGAGTTTAGTGGGCACAGAATCTTACCATTGCTTCTTTTGCGGTAGGCCTTTCTTGATGATCATAATGCAGCAGCTTGTCAAGGAAATCTACTGCCTACAAAACATGCATATTATCGTTATGTTAACAGTAGAACTCAAAAACTAAATCGGGATAAGTTGCTAAATATGACAGAAGATATTTGCTAAATACGACAGAAGATAGTACCTCAGGAACGGCCAAATGCTGATTATCAGAATTTATGAACTTCGTCCATGGTTTCCTGCTATGCCTATATCAACATCATATTAACAGTTTTTCTCAAACTTTGAACAGCATTAAGAAAAAAAAAAATATATTCCCTCCATCCCTAAAGAGTGTCCATTTTCAGTTTCTAAAGGAAATTAAGGATGTTGACTTTTAAGCATGTTTGGAGGCACATAAATATCTTGAATGAGCACATTGAGCAACTGCAAGTGCAAATTAGGTCAAAATGATTTACAAGGCTTTAGTAAATTTACCAGAAAATGGGTTGAAAATAGACATTCATTTAGGGACAGAGGCAGTAAAGATTGAGAATTATAAAAGTCGACCAACCTCCCAACAAGGGCAGCAAAATGTGGGTCCAACTCTATGCGGTACCTTTGCAGATAAGTATTCAACTCATCTGTCCCTAGTACCTACCAATTCAGGAAGGAAAACAAGTAGTAATTAGTTTCGGTTGTCCCTACAGTTCAGTTCCACTGACGCGCCAGTTAACACACATGTGCGTCTGCACAACCACTCACATACCAAAGTTTTCACAAGTAAACTATGTAGGCTAACTTAAGCACCCACTCAAGCTAACACAACAAACTGAGAAACAGACATGCGAGTAGGCAACACACCTTTTGTAAGTATTGCAGAATTATAGACTAAAGAGGCAAATGAAAAGACTCAACCACTCAACTTACCAAATACAAATGAGATCTCTTACATACATGCAACTCAGCTGAAACATGCCACTTACCTTGGCAATTTTAACCAATTGATCATAATTATCGTGCCCATAGAAAAATGGTTCCTTCCGGAATATCTGCAACACATAAGCCGCTTTATTAGTAAGCATCAATACCTCAATGTTTCCAGCAATAAACTATGACTAATGTCAGGTTTGAAACAAAAATATATCTAATCTTGATGTTTGGGCCGTGGCTCCAATGTAAGGAGGAACACCAATTCATATGCCCAAGATCGTATAATTAATGAAAATCGTAAGCACAAAAGAGATTGAAAAGAAGTATTGGATAACGCAAAAATTACCAACAGCATATGATGGAACAGAACAACAAATAAGGATGAGAAAAATATGCGTACCATTCAGCAAACATACAACCAAGGCTCCACAAGTCTAAAGAATAATCATAATCTTGTAAATCAACAAGCAGTTCCGGACCTTTGAAATATCTACAAACAGCAAGTTAAAGTGAGCAAAGGAGATAGGTGCATATCCATGAAAAGGTAAGCAGGAATCAGCACAAAGTAATACTGTATTAACAAAAATATAAGAATATCATCATCTAGTGCAGTCAAATACTCTGTAGTTTGCTAAAAGCCAGTAACCCTCACTGTTGCATGACTAATCTCATTTTCATAGTAAATCAAATCCTTCTCAACTTCATTAATTTTAACCATTGACAAATACTTGTATTCCTTTCTCATATCAGAAAGGAATTCTCTCATACGTAAATTCCTAGCAATGAAGATGAGAACAGTCAATATCTAACAAACATCCACTGCATGGCATAGTCAATCACCCTCTCGGTTGCATGACATTGCTCATTTTCGTTGTAAATAAACAGCTTCTCAAATTCATTCATATTAACACTTGGCAAATACTTCAATTCCTCTGGAACTAGATTCAGAGAAATAGATGTGATGTACATGTTTATCAAGCTCTGGCAAGCCGGGTTAGTAATATCATAATTTCAAAAGAATGAGTGACCAAAACGCCGCTACTTGTGAATCAAATAAATCATGTCACATTATGTACGTAGCACCATCTATTTTCTCAAGACGACATAGAAGATCATATAAGATCATTTATGAGTACTATCGCTGTCCCGAAATGATCTACCTACGTTACTATGAAAGTACTTTGAGCAATACATTGAGTTAATTAATAACCCAAATAAAAACTCAAAATTTGTTATTGATACACCACCATTATAATCACTATCAATAACAATTTTTAGATGTTCATTAGGATAACTACATTAACCTAAAATTAATGCTTAAAGTATCTTCGTAGTAATAACAAATAAAGTAAGAAGATCATTTCGGGACAGAGGGAGTAACTTCTGGTATCAAACCTTTCACAGAATCCTACTCTGAGCAACCTTTTGAGCTTTCAGCCCTGACTAACAATGTTATCGACAGTTTGCATTCAAAAATAAATAGTAAGGCTCTATATTAAAAGCAATTCAGCAGAGCCCTACAGACAATTGACCAAGCAATAAAGCGAGATGCCACAATCACTTGCAGCCTTATTTGAATATGTTTCTCTAACATTCCAAAGTTTTTGTATGTGTATTTTTTTTTTTCAAGAATATTGTAGGGGTTAAAAAAATAGGTGCATGTTCATTGACTCGAGTCTGTTTAAAATATGAGCTTAAATTGAATCAAACTCAGTCCATAAGGTCCAACTTGGCTCAACACATAATGTTGAGGGCTTGAAATATTTAGAAATGAAATATACACTATATCAGCCAAAAATACAAAAATTGATCCAATAAATCATTCATTTAATCAATCTTAGCACAGTCCGTTACATTACTTTCTGGCAAAAACCCTAAGTCATTCATGTATAAGTCTCGATTTCATGATGGGAACGCATGGTTTATCACACATTCTATCTCTTTTTAAGCCGAGTCCCGCGCTAGTGCTTGGGCTCGAGCCCAGACTCAATTAATACATTCAAGGCTAAACAAGCCAGATATGAGCTTACAAAAAATATATGAGCTGAACCCAAACCTGTGTCTTAGGTTTTCAAATGATCCTAGGCCAAGCTTAAGCTCTTTGAAAACTTAATCGGGACGAGCTTGATAATCTACTATTTAGCTCGCTCAGGTTCATTTACACCCCTAAATTATTGACGGTAAAATTTGATTTGTCTAAATTTGAAGATGGTAAAGCTAAAAGAGATGCTAGTCAAAGCCGGGTAGACCAAACAAGACATACTTACAAGCATTACATCCACACAAGTCCACAATTAACAGACTTCTGAAACATCTGGATAAACTGATTTTTATAACTATAGAAAAGGCAATCAAAGCTCGTGCATAGTCCAAAAATATGTGCTAAAAATCAACAGGAGATAAGACGTGAATCCAGAGACACTTAACAGAGAAACAGAAAGACTATTATGAATAACCTCATTTGACATCCTTCAAAAAGAGTGGAAAACATACATACCTTGAAGCTACACGAACATTATATTCTTTTCCAGGATGATAAAACTCTGCAAGACCCCAATCAATCAAACGAAGCCTACGTTGCTCGTGATCGATCATCACATTATGGGGCTTCACATCCCGATGCATAATTCCTTGAGAGTGACAGTAGTCTAATGCCTACAACGTAAATGCGGAAACTTAAAACATCTAAAGACATTATGGAAATCCTCCAGATGTTGCAAAAAGACACATGAATCAAACAAGGTTAAAATGCAAACTATTTATCAACACCCACAAAGAGATTCAAGACACACATGACCAATTCACAAGTGATGCTATTTCATGCAAGGCAATGCACTTTTCTCTTTGATATTCTTCTAATTCATGGCAAAATATTTTCTCGTTCCACCCAAAGAGTCAACACATGACTAGTCAAATATTTACTTTACAATAATACCTTTAGAATTAATCACTAAACAACAAAATCGGAAAAGCTTAATGGGCTCGTTTCGGACATATCTTTATGGACTGCCAGCATCCCAAGAGGCACCAATCTTGAAAGAAGATAAATATGTTCGCTATTTGTGTCAAAAAAAAAATCTTCAACTTTTTCGGTCTTCAACGAACTAACATCAATATAAGAAAAATGAAGAAATATATTCTGGAAACATTTCAAAGGGAAGATGAACAACAACTGGTATTATATGTCAACTCTCGATGATCAAAAAAAAATCTCTCAACAAAAAGTTTGGTAAATCTGAATTCATTGCACAGTACCGAAAACTAATAAGCTATTTTAACAAATGCCAGTCATACTTTTTTCATTCCAACATATACCATGCGTGCCATGACAAATAACTAAAGAAATTTAGCTTCAATAAGGAATAATGCACTGCAATAAACGACTGGGATGCTTACCTTTAGAAGTTCATAGATATAATAGCGAATATCAAAATCAGAAAGTGTAGGGTAGAGCACTTTGAAATCTGTGTTATTCACATATTCAAATATTAGACTTGGCGTCTTTGATTGTTGATCTCTAACAATGTCAAGCAATTTCACAATATTTGGCCCGCCACATAGGTTCTGTAGGATCTTTATCTCCCTCTTAATCTGCAGGCAAGATAAGATGTTTCATCTTCAAGAGAGTCCAATTTCGGTTTGACATTTTGATATATTAAATCAGAATATTAAAAAAGTAAAAGTAACAGATTCCCAACAGCTACCACTAAAAATTCAATTTTAAAATCGCCACTCACCCACCCACTTGATGGACTAACCAATGACCAATCACATTCTTAGTGCATGAATAGGCAATTTGATGTTGAAAAGAATATCTAATTTCGGTGTCCGTACCATTATAGCACCTCAAAGACCTAACACCAAATATTCTCTTAAGATTCTGGAGTGCCCTATTAAAAAGTCTAATACTTAACACGATATTAACCAAAGGCAAATAAAACCCAAAACTTGCCTTATGTTGTGTAAAATTGCAATGAGGAACATTTCATTGTATTTCTTTCTCACCTACACGGTTATAAAATCAAACTTCCAATATCTAACTCACAAAAAATTCAAAGTGAAAACTATGATGTAAACATGGTGTAGAAACTAAAAGCAAACTATAGAAAACGGCTATAAGAAGCTTACTTGAAATAATTCTTATAAAGTTAAACCTCAACTTTATAAGTGTTAATAAAGACAACATAGGAACCAAAACCAAAAAAATAGCTGGAAAAACATTGTGCCTGAGGATGCAAGAGACAATAAGCTTCAAATTGGTGATAATATGATGCAGCTGGTTGAAAACAAGAGGAGAGGCAGCGGTTCCAAACAGGAGAGAGAAAAATTAACACCACTCAGGCACCTCTCACCAATAACACAGATTTACTGCCCTGTGCCTTCTAATCAGAAATGGTTTCAAATTTTCAAGAGATTGACATGATAAAGAACTCCCAGGTAATGGATAAGCAAAAATATACAAGTGCCTTGTGGTATCTTCATCCATGATTCATCTACCACGTTAGAGTTACATGATATAAGAAGTGCCACTCTCTAATATCAGTAACATTGCCTTCATAACATCCAACTGATGATATCCCACCAAGTCACTTATATCCCTTGTGCTTCTAAAAGAGCATATGACCTCTCCAAGTCCTAGAAAAAGCATCTTGATGATAGCATAAAAGGGCTAAACTTTTTCAGAGCAAGAAACACATCCTAGATTAAACAACTGTATTCACTTAAATTATAGCGATCTCTCCACCACTACTCTTCACAAGTTTTGAACAGCCCCTAAATAACTCTAAAAGTACATCTCCACTGAACATGACTCAACAATTTACTCAATGCCTACAACATTCAAGAAATTCCCAAAGCTTCCTCAATCAGTCTATGATATCCTTCATACCACAAATCCTTTGGCCACTTGTGCCTCAAGCGCAAACCAAATATTTTACATGAACACATGTAAACAGGGTGCGTGTATGTGTGAACTCAAGCGCAAACCAAATATTTTACATGAACGCATGTAAACATTGTGTGTGTATGTGTGAGTGAGCGTGAGTTGGCACACACAACGACATGCATCTATTAGAGATCACATCTTGTGCCATTAACTAGGTTGTCTTCAACTTCTCTTTGAACTACAATCACAAAGGGAAATGGAAGTGTTGTATCAGTCTAGAAGCCTTAAACCCCCAATATAAATTAGATTGTCTACGAGTTCTCAAAAGGAGGGAATCCAATGTCTAGCATCAAACTCCAACAGAGATCGTTATAATAAATTCAAGGAGTTAGTGGTAGCATGCTGTATGTGTGTCACTGTGCTTGGCTATCTTCTTTAATGTGGGGTCTTCTTCCTGCTTGGCTTGAAAAATACACACTCCAGAGCAAGTGACGGGGACCCAAATGCATCAAACGCAACTATGTGTCATACCAAATCACTCGACCATTGAGGTGAGAAGGTCCCGAACACAAGATCTTCGCCAAAAAGTTACCTTCTCTAGACCACTCAAAAGTAATTGCTTAAGTTTCGCAACTTATATTTTCAAACAATGGGAAGTTTCAAGCAAGCACTCCTCAGGCTTTGTATTCGTGTGGAGTGTTAACCGGGTGATAGCTACAGGAAGAATATCTACTGGCATCAAATTTGGATTGGTTCAGTTGGGACATAATTGTGTCCCTAAATGGTTACGAGGGGCGTCAAGCCCCGATATCGGCATGCCTGGAAGTGCTTTGCCCTCTATTTCCCTCACTTTGAAAAGACTATTGAAATTGCAAGCGAAAATTCATCCTAACAAGGTGAGGGACGAAGGGATAGAATACAACCTTTTGCTACTGTGCTGTTTTTTAAATAAGCATTCATTTTGTTTGATCTCCAAAGCTATTCAGCCTCCTGTCCTCATACATAAGCTTCCCTCAACTAATAATTTGAACGGACAAACTAATTTCCTGGAGTTTATGGTTTGTTTGTCTGCTTTATTAAGGTGAGGGGGGGGTTAATAAAGGTAATTAGACATTTCTATTTCAAAATTACCTGATTACGAACAAATTTTGCCTTGGTTGCAAAAATTTACTTTACTTCTATCTTGAGAACCTCTGCCTCCCTCCCCCTCCCCCGCCTTATCTTCAGTGGGTGCAATTATCTTACCCCTCCACCTATATCACTTAAAAATAAATTTTTCAATTTAAATATTCTAGCTTTTTTCTTATGAACTTAACCTAAATCCCTCTGGCCCATAAAGAAAAAAAAAAAGAGAGAAAAGAAAAAAGGAACAGAATTTATCTAAAGTCGTGGGCTTTCAATGATAATCACTGGCACTGGCAACAATTATGCTGAAATCTTAGGCTTCTATAACATGAAAACACAACTTCTATCAATTAGAAGTCTGTGGAAATGACACTTCTTATATTACTATATAAACAATCTGACCTAGCTTGCAGAACTTATCTAAAACGCAGATGGTAAACAGCATAAATATAAAAGGAACCAGAAATGATCATTCTAATCCCTGGTAACTTCCCAAGCTACTAGCATAAACAAGCAAGAACATGACTCAAGAAACATATTACTTCAAGAGCTCTAGCTGACCAGGCTAGTATCAACCATATGTCAGTATTTCTTATCATCACGCACAACAGTTATATGTACCAAATGTAGTTATAAAACATGATTTGCTATAAAACATGGTATGAAGAGAAAGGATTGGGCGGACCTTCTTCTTCTTAACCGGTTTCAGTATCTTAATAATGCATTTCTCATCATTGGTACAATGAAACCCCTCGAAAACTTCACTATATTTTCCTCTCCCAACCTTCCTCACAACCTCATAATCGTCCTGCTCCCTACACAATTTTGAAAAACACATAACACGATAAATTTAAAAACAAACAGTAAATGTAGTTGTATACATAGATATTTGCAAACAAAAGAAATGGTGACAAAACAAAACTAACCCCCATTGGACGGTAAGCGACTCGTAATCCCAGTACTCCTTCGGCCGGATCACATTAATTTCGGAATAAACCCTAGCCTTGGAAGGCGCGCCGGGACGGCGAATAGATTTTCCGATCTTATGCGCCAGGGTTTCTTGTAAAGGAGAAGGCGGCCGAAGGCTTTGAGACGACGGAGAAGGAGAAGGAGAAGGAGAAGGAGGAGGCTGAGGTGACTGCTTTGGTTGTGACGATGGATTCTTTTGTTTTTGCCTTTGCTTTTGCTTTTGTTTTTGGGGTTGGGATAGGGAAGAGTGGGTCCCAGAAGCGATGCGACGGAGGAAAACGATAGGGGACGACGGAGAGAGATTGGATGTTGGCGCCGCGGCGACGGCGGCGGTGGAGGAGAAAATGGAGGAGAATAGGTGTCGATTGGGGTAGGAGGCGATGAACTGGAGAGGCCTAACGGCCATCAAACGGAGAGGATTTGTTTAATGTGGAGTGTTGATTAAAGAGTAAACCCGGCGACCGAGAACGGAACCCCTTTCATCCCTGCCCTACTTTTTCTCCTCTTTTTTCAACTTTTATTTATTTATTTAATACATAAAACACCTTTTTCCATTATAATAAATAAATTACTTTTTATTATTCTTTAGACAAAAATTTGTATGAGTCACTCATACGTAAGACGAGTCTCATTAAGTGAGTAAGACGGGTCTCGTTGAGTGAGTAATGATTAGACCCCTATAATCGGGACACTACAAGCCTATTTCCTCTTTCGTCAACCTGTCACATGAGACTTCCTTTTCTTTGCAATCAATGTGTACGTATAAATTGAATACTATTATTTCCCCATAAAATAGTTTTAACTTAAATTAATTACTACTCCCTCTGTTTTTAAATGAGTGTCCAAATTTTATTTTAACAGACATTGAAAATCTCAACTTTATTGTACAATTTGGTAGAAAATATTCATATATAATCTTGTAATCTCATTTCCAAACATTTAGTTTTGCACGTATAAAAAAACCAGTGAAAAAAAATTCAAAAAAAAACATTTAGGAAGAGAGTTATACTAAAAAAAAACATTCATTGTGGGACAAAAAATTTTTGAAAATAGACACTCATTTATAGAGAACTCATTTAGAGAGAGAGAGGAGTAATATAGTGATCATATCTCATAATCGGAGTAAGCAATGTCAAGCTGTCAAAGCATGCATGCGCATTAATAAACTGAGTTGGGTTGATTAGACGTCATTCAAGTCGTGTTATAATAAAATTGTTTACTGAATCCGTATCAAAATACATGTCATTTTGAGTGTTAAATTATGTCTTAAAATGTTTGTCTCTTTACTATTTTTAACGTGTTTTTGTTGTTCTATATCAATTGTACTCTTATTAATGATAGTAAACTATATCTTGCACAAGCATTTAATAGTCTAGGTAACTATATTACTTTAATATATAAGACTTTTTCACATACATTAACTGTGTTTTTTAATGTGGATCTTTTTCTCAAATAATTAATTTTTTTATTAAGTATTTACCAAACTGACAATTTTTACAAAATATGTATCAGAATGACCAAGTTTGAGGCAATTCGCCACTAAGACGAGTGAATTATCCTAATACGCCTTTAGTAAAAGCGAATTAGAGTTAGACCTAATTAGCCACACAAATCAGCGTCGTTATTAATTAACCCTAACCCAATTCGCTTTTGAAAAAGATTACTACTAGGGGCACAAAAAAGTCACAAAAACTTGCTCACAAAATCCTAGATGTAATGATATTATTGGTGCTTTAAATTAGAGTGTGGCGGGTCCATTATCGATGCAACCAATAAAATATCGCCACCACACTTTGTGAGCTTATTTTGTGCCCCTAGCATTGCTCTTTGAACAAAAATGTATTCATTTAACTTAGTTCGCTTGTATGAGAAGCGTATTGCGTTGAGTCACACTTACATTCCCATATTTACGAATTTGTAGAAAAACGAAGAACAAGCACAGACGATTTTGGAGCCGGTTTTGGTATTAATCTCACTCTCAACCCCGCCACCACACCAGCTCACCCGCTGTAATACTCCATCCCACATCGGCTAGTGCGTGGAAGTTTAGTATGCTATTTATAGGCCCACAAAACTACCACTGAGCATCAAATCATCCATTGGTGTTTTGGAGGCTTGTGATGGGCTGTAGTTAACCCAAATGAGGAGCTGCTGAGTGGGCTGGTGCGTGGTGCTTATGTAGCGGGTCGGGTCTTCGGTCTCGGGTCGTTACTCCCGCTCTCTCCTCTAGGCATATTCTTCTCCAACCTCCTCCATATTCATCCGTAGCTTATAAACACACCCGCCAAATCTGACGTCTCTAAGCAACTCCGGCCACCTTAATTCGTTGTGTCCCATATAGTACAGCGTCGTCATCCAGCAGCTCGGTCTGACCGGCGTATGTGTGTTGATAGCCGAGCTATCAATCGTATAACTGTGTAATACAGGTTTCCCATTCCTCGGTTGGATGATATGCTAGATCAGTTGTCAGGCTCTGTTGTGTTCACGAAGATAGATTTGACGAGCGGTTACCATTAAATTTGAATCCGTCCAGGAGATGAATGGAAAACGACATTCAAGACCAAAGAGGGATTATACGAATAGCTAGTGATGCCTTTCGGTTTATCAAACGCACCTAGCACGTTTATGCGGCTCATGAATCAGGTGCTCAAACCCTTCCTTAATAAATTTGTTGTCATCTACTTTGATGATATACTTATTTATAGCAAAGGTGTTGAGGAGCATGAGGATCATTTGCGACAAGTCATGACAGTTCTTCAAGATAACGAGCTATATATTAATTTGAAGAAGTGTCATTTCATGGTAGATCGTGTTCTATTCTTGGGCTATATGATCAGCAAGGATGGCGTTCATGTTGATCAACAAAAGATCCAGGCCATTGTAGATTGGCCTATCCCGACCACTATCTCTGAGGAAATTGTTCGATTGCATGGAATCCACCGCTCAATTAATTATGATCGTGATCCGAAGTTTCTTGCAGTATTTTGGACTACATTATGGAAGCGTTTTGGAACACAATTAAAGTTCAGTAGTTCTGCTCACCCCCAAACAGATGGTCAAACTGAAGTCATTAATCGAACATTGGGCAGTCTACTCCGTTGTTTATGTGTTGAGAAAAAGAAGCAATGGGATGTCGCATTATCTCAAGCTGAATTTGCTTATAACAGCGCGCAACATCGAGCCACAGGCATGTCACCATTTGCCGTTGTTTACAGACGAGCTCCAGCAACTACTGTTGACCTTATCAAGCTACCTACTGGCTTCAATAAGAGCGACTCTACAGATTTACTGGCCATCATCACGTTGATACTATCGTAGAAGTAAAAAGGAAATTAGAGGAGGCGACCGCGCGCTACAAGAAGGCAGCTGATTCTCGCAAGAACGGGGTGGAGGACAACACAAGCTTGATTCTCGCAAGATTGGACCATTCAAAATTCTCAAGAAGATTAATGATAACGCCTACGTCATAGATTTACCTGATCACATGCGGATTTCTAAGACGTTCAATGTTGCTGACCTTTACCCCTACTATTCAGACGACAACTCCGGATCGGATTGTCATGCAAGTGGAAGGGAATGATGCAATGCACACATCAGATCAGATCTGATAATCCAAAAGTCAGATTCAGAAATACTCAAACAGTCACATTCAGATTCAGATTCATCAGCTTATCCTCATCTAGTATTTTCCTATTTCTTTTTATCTTTATCTAGTCTTTTTCTCTTCTTTTCTTATTGATGGATGTGTTTTTACCCATCTAAATCATATACTTTTATGACTTATTAGATGCTCAACCTTGGGTGTTTTGATGGTTTTTTGAGTGTTTATGAGTATAGGGAAGGAGCGGAAGAATGTATGGATTAATGGGCGTTAAAATGTGAAAAGGAATGATAAAGAACGGACCAGAAAATAAATATAAAGAGATGTGACAATTGTGAAATCAGGTCTATTGGATAGTAATCAAAAAACGCTTTCCAATGATAGCTTGCACGTCCAAAACAAAGGTCGTATGAACAAGTTATGGCTTCCGAAAGATTGCACGTAAAATGCTCTAGGGCTTTGGGCGTCTGCCCACTACACACCTGGGCACCCGCCCACTCAAGCGTGAAAACAAGTCAAGGACTGACTCTTTGGGCGCCTGCCCACTCCTTTGCACCAACTTTTCCAAAGTCCTTTCCAAGACGGGATTTTACCCTAGTTTCCTTATTTTACCCTAGTTTCTCCCTAGTATAAATATAACACTCTATCCACATTATTTTATTCACACTTTATCCAAGATTTTAAGGTTGTAATCAAGGATTCATCAACTTAATCCAGGTTTATGATTTCTATTTATTTTCTTGTCATTTATGCTATGGGTATGAGTAGCTAATCTATTCGGTTTGCGGATTGGATGTGATTAATTACATAATCTTTATGCTATGAGATGTTAATCGTTGTTTTAGTTTAACACAAGCGTTTTAATACCGTTTTTGAGTTTCAATCATATTGATAGATATTTTTGGCTCTTTAACTATTTGAGTTTAATCTCTTGCACTTGCGTGGAGAGTTAGACATAGTCATTATTGTGTTGAATAGTTTGGATCTTGGACCTTGAGAAAGAAGAGAAAAACTAGGTTTTCATATTCTTTGATTCTTAATAAATTATTTGTGTATTAATTGGACCTTGCAGAAGAATTAATTTATAGAGAATAAAAGGATTGTAATCCGTCCACCTAACCGTCTCAATTCTTAAATAAGTGAATGAACCCTAAAATAAAGATTAGTTCTTTCATCATCAAAATAGCATAAGAAAGCGTAATTGTGATCGTCAATCCTTGAACTGCTTGAATCTTCTTGAGTACAATCTTTGCATTCTTGTGTTTTTTAATTTAGTTTATTTTCATTGCTTAGTAGTTATAAATAATCAAATCAAAAACCTCTTTATTTACTTTTCTGTTTTAATTGCATTCTTGTTAATCCTTCAAGTCTCTGTGGATTCGACCCTTGTTTATGCATACTACTACACCGGTAACTAGTACACTTGCTAGGTTAATTTAATTAGAGGGAGATTTTCTCTATCAAGTTTTGGCGCCGTTGCTGGGGACTTGATTAGGTTAACAAGTTTGTTTAGGTAGTGTAAATACTTTTCTTTTGTTTTTCTTATTTTTCTTTTAGCTAGTTTTTTTTAGTATTTATTTCTTTATTGTATATAAATTTTATGTGTAGACTCAAAGACGCATAGTATGTATGAGTCGTGTCTGAATTGTGGATCTTATTCTCATGCTACTAATCATTGTCCATCTAGGACATATTTTTCTGAGTATTATCCACAGGTTCAAACAAGAAATTATTTCGAGTCATGGCAACCCCACTATGATCCTCCCCCGTACTCTTATAGTCAAGGGTGGGAAAATCATTCAAACATGACTTGGAATAATCAAGAGCCAACATACTGTGCCCCAATACCTCCACAACCTCCAAAACAAGCATGGGAGGAGACTATGGAAAGGAGGGAAGAACACATGATCATAATGTTAGAGATGTTGAGAAACCGTGAGCCGAATACTACTGCTATACAGACTCAAGCGGAAGAGCAACCTTCAACCCTGGTTTGGTATCTAAATGCTGACGGGGAAGAGTGTGTCTATGACTCATTTTTTGAGCCATATTTTAAACCACCACCACAATATTGAAAGCAAACCGTGGAGGATGCAAAAGAGAATTTTGTCTATGAAATCTCTAATGTTTCCTTTACGGATAAGTCACTCGAAGAGAAATTTTGGAAGATGCAAAGGAGGATTTTGTCCATGAAATCTCCAATGTTGACTCTAAAGATGGTTCCTCTTTGGATAATGCGAGTGGTTGTACAGAGGATGTGGAGGAAACAAAAATGGTGGAGAAAACATGGCATGAGATAGCCATTGAGGAGCTTGAGTTTGCTTTATGGGGTGATGAGAAGAGGTATAGTGAGGAGGTTCATGATACGAATGAGACTACCCGTAGCGATCCCAATGAAAACTTGATCATCATTATGGTACCCCATCCATCTTGTGATGATGGAAAAGGTGGTGAGAGGCCACAAGTGGAGCCCAAGCAATGTAATCGTAAAATATTCTCTTTTTTTGCTAAATGACAGGATAATAAGGGGAATATGGGGCTCGCGCCGAAGATAAGGACCCGCGAAAATGCAAAGCGGGCCAAAGGAAGGAAAGTGAAGTCCAAATGGGGCGACAGTCGGGCTAACGACCTTAACCAAAAGCGCTTGTTGGGAGGCAACCCAACTAGGTATGTTTTAGTTTTTGTCTTTATTGTTTTGTTGTGTCATGCCATCCTTCGAACCCAAAGCATGCTTTAGTTCCTTATGCTATGAGGACATATCATGTTTGAGTTTGAGGGTAGACATCTCTCCGAGTTTGTGGGTTTATAGGGGAGTGTATATAGTTGTCACCCTCCAAAAAAATAAATAGATTTTTTTTAAAAAAAATTGTTCTCTTTATATTTTGGGATGTTGGCCATGGTTGGTGATGATCCGAAGGTTTGTTTTTATTAGCCATTGCGGGTGCCATTGTTTAACTTAGAGTTGGAACTGCATTAACACTACTAAAGGCATGATTGCACCACCTCTCACTTACATTACTTCCATGATCATGTTACCAACTTAGGAATAATTTATGGGATTACTTGGTGTATGTTCGGGGACCCTAGAACATTGTTGCATGGGTGTCAATAACAAGTCAATAGGTTATTTGATATTTATGGCATTTCTTTCTAAACCTTTTTGTTGGCCTTGTTTTGTCTATCTAGTCACTAAATAAAATCATCGCTAGAACACCCTTTTGAGCTTAATAATGCATGAAAGAATGGTACATTAAAAACCGCCGTTCACCTTCTTTTGATACCCGATTTCCTACTCTTTTGCACTAAGAATAGGTTAGACCCACCTTGACGAGGAAGTGGATTAGGGAATGATGAGAATTTATGGTTTGAAATTGGGAGAATGATTTGGGAAATTCTAGTATATGGCCAAAGATATGGAAAATGGTACATGTAATGAAAGGAAGGGGCAAGCACAAAAATATTGTGATCATTGAGCAGTGTGTAAAGTGATTAAATGAGCACACATTTGTCTTGTGTAAGTTGAAATTCCAAAAAAAAATAAAAAGAGAAAAAGCTTGTCCACTTAATGTATTGAACTGATGATTTGGAAAAGGTCGCAAGAAATAGGGAATCATATCTCACCCCATGTAATTATATAAAAGTTCAAGTTTGGGGTTAGACAGTGTGGAAATTGGATGAGCGGAGAGTTTAACATATTGTGAGGATGTACACATTGTAGAAGACTTCTTAGTCAACTTTCTTAAATTCGTATGTCCTTACCTTCATTTGTAACCGTGAACCCAGCCTTGCACGTTTGTTGTGCTTAAAACTTTATGCCATATTTTCTTTCAATATCGGTAACCGGGTTGACAAATGTGTATACATGATTATGAGTGTCCTTGGTTGGGTTGTGTATCATCATTATCATTTGTGAATTTAGAGCATTAACTAAAGTGATCCCATAAGCTAATCTTATTTTGGTCGCATTGATCACCAATATCACTCATCCTATCATGCTGCGGTGGAAAATCAAACGAGTTAGTAGTGTGTATGTGTTGCAATTTAGTTTTATAATTGGTACTGATGTGTAACGCAGCGGAAATAACCAAGGATTAATCGAAATTAACCCTTAAAACAATAGGATAAAGATCTCTCTATAATAATCTTCGAAAAGACTATTCTGCAAGCACAAAGACTTAAGGGTAAAACCTAACAATTGCAAAGCAATTAAATTTTTATTAACAAAGTCTTATTTTCGGATTACACTGTTAGGCCTATTTTATAGTGCCCATAAAACTTGAAAAACACTCCTAAACCTTCTAAAATTACTTCTAACCTATATGGTAATATAATAGGACTCAAAAATAGCAAAAACATTCCTAATCCTACTCTAAAACCTTCTTTAAATGACCTATCAAAAATAATGACGAAAATACTAAATAAAATAGAAACTAATTTAAACTAAATCCTAAAATACTAATTGAAATACAAAATAATTAATATGTTTGACTTTGTCAAACATTCGTCCTACATCATACACTCCCTCTTCAAAAGAACTCGTCCCCGAGTTCATCTCCGAGGTTTGAAAAGTTCCGTCCCACCGAAACAAATACTTGGAATAAAGATATCTTCGAAGCATAATAGGAAACAAATGAAGTTTCTCCGGATAAAAGATCACTTTTTCCGTCTCACCATCGTCTTCAAAAATTAAATTCTTTACCAATTCACCCATTTGTCGATCATCCTCCACAACCATAAAATCATCATCAATAAAATCGCTCCAAACAATATTTGATTTTGTAACAATAATTCCATACAAATCCATACCAACCTCCTTGTACTGATCTTCCATCCCATCCTTCAAATCCTCCTTAGTCTCGCAAATAACCCCCTTAACAACAGCTTCTTCCTCTTCAGGATCTGAATCTTCTATTTTCGGAGCCAATAATTTCTGCAACTGCGCCTCCAATCGCCGAATTTGCTTGGAATAAAAATAGGCTTTGTAATAATAAACATCAGATTTCGTCCAATATACATTCTCATTTGTTCGACTATCCTTGGCATCAAGTGGCCCAAGATTTTTGCGCATCTGTTGATCATGATAGTAGCCCTTCTCCGAAAATTCTGCTTCCTTTGCAAAGAAATATTTTTCTTGTTGTCGCGCATGATCAAGACGAAGATTGATTTTAAGAATAACATCATATTCTCCATCGCCTGTCATCTTCCAAGGATCGAACATTTTCTGATACCAATTGATGTAAACGCAGCGGAAAGATAACAAGAATTGATCGAAATCAATTCTCAAGAACAAGGATAAAGATCTCTCTATAATAATCTTCAAAAAGACTATTCTGCAAGCACAAACGCTTAAGGGTAAAACCCAACAATTGCAAAGCAATTAAATTTTTATTAAACAAAGTCTTATTTTCGGATTACACTGCTAGGCCTATTTTATAGTGTCCATAAAACTTGAAAAACACTCCTAAACCTTCTAAAATTACTCCTAACCTATATGGAAATATAATAGGACTCAAAAATAGCAAAAACATTCTTAATCCTACTCTAAAACCTTCTTTAAATGACATATCAAAAATAATGACGAAAATACTAAATAAAATAGAAACTAATTTAAACTAAATCCTAAAATACTAATTGAAATACAAAAATAATTAATATGTTTGACTTTGTCAAACATTCGTCCTACATCAGGTACCCATTTCATGGCACTTGTGTGACGGACCTTGAGACGTTTGGCTAACGACTCCCATATGTATTGAGAGTATCCAAAAAATATTTGCTTTTTATTTGTTTTTAGTTTTTGTAGTTTTATAGTTTAATATTTGTTTTGTTTTACTCGAGGACGAGCAAAAAGATAAGTTTGGGGGTATTTGATGGATGTGTTTTTACCCATCCAAATCATATACTTCTATGACTTATTAGATGCTCAACCTTGGGTGTTTTGATGGTTTTTGGAGTGTTTATGAGTATAGGGAAGGAGCAGAAGAATGTATGGATTAATGAGCGTTAAAATGTGAAAAGGAAGGATAAAGAAAGGACCAGAAAATAAAGATAAAGAGATGTGATGTTGGGTATGCTTATTATAAACCACTCCTATTACCTAGATTTGATTGATCCCATAACCTAATTTTATCTTTTTGTGGACTTTAGGATATATTGTTAGAAGTGAAACTTCATTTTAGTATAGTCCACTTTGATAGTATAGGCTTTAGATTGATAGGCTGAAAATTTTCTAAGTCTGGAATTTTAGTGGTCAAGACCTTGACCGTGAATTCACTTGACCGTGGTAGACCACCTGACCGTGGAAGACCACTTGACCGTGAATCACTTGACCGGAAGTCAGTGACCGTGAAGCTTTGTGGCATATCTTGACAGGTCACATTTGACTCCTCGACCGCAGATGCCCTTAGGCATATTGACCGCAAGAGCTTCGACCGCAAGTCTTGACCGCAGATGAGCAGAAGTTCAAGAAACCCAAGTATGTTCAAACTTAACCATGGTCAAACTATGGTTAGTTTAGAACGTTGCAGAACTTGGGTCCCAAGTAATTCAAATTTGAATCTCTCAGTGGGACCACCTCTTATCTGCAAAAAGGACAAACTCAGATTGAGCTCCAATCAGAATTCAACAGCTCATTGTCCTTCAACTTGGAGCCCAAGTAAATCCAACAGCTATTTTCTCATTCAAGGCTATAAATAGCCCTTAAGTTCTTCATTGAACAATGCTGAGATTCTAAGAGAGAAATTGCTGTTGAAATACTTGGTGATTGAAGATCATACTCAAGATTTCCAGAATCCTTTGAATCTTCAAAGAACTCACCTTCAAACCTTCAAAGATCTCCAGCAACATTCAAGTCATCTCAAGCCTTGTAACACAAGATTCTTTAGGCTCTAAATCATATAGATTTCAAAGAGCTTCAGATTCTTACACACACTCACCCCAATTGATCAATCACTTAGATTGAATCAAAAGGGATACACTGGTCTAAGTCTAGGATTTGTTCTTCATAGAAAGTAGGTGTTGATTCAATACTTACATCTCTGTAATCTGTACACTCAAGAATCAATATATACCTCCATTCAAATCCAAGACTGACCATCTTGGTAAAGGACGTAGATCTTTTTAACAGATCGAACCTTTCCAAATACTTGTGTCATTTTACTTTCTGCAAATTTACTTTCAAGTATTGTTCATCTTGTTTCTTTATTGTTCATATTAACTTTGTTTGTCGTTTAGTGTTTTGATCTTTCAGATTTAAGAACTTGCTGTGAATTGTGTTTGTTTTGTTCTCCTCATTGCCTAAGTTAAATCTGACTAACTTATCTTTGCCAAAAACTTCTAAGACAACAACTTTCAAATCTCAACCTCTTGACCGCAATCTCTTGACCGCACTTCACCCTCGACCGGACTCACTCGACCGCAACCTGGTTGACCGTGAGTGCTGGTATTCCTACTTAGAGATTTTAGTCAAAACCAACCTTTCCCATTTCTAACGAAAACTTCCGCTGTGCATATTACTCCTTGACCGTGTGGTTTTAACTTGACCGCATATTCAAGAGTAAGCACTTGGTTGAATTTGAAAAAGGGTTGAAATTTTAATAGGCTATTCACCCCCCCCTCTAGCCTCTTTTCATACCCTTGTTGTGTCTTTGGGACCAACAAGTAGTATCAGAGCTAACACCTTTATAAAACTTCTGTTTTTCAAGCTTAACAACTTGGGTGCCGATTCAAAATGGCAAGTCAGAAAACTATGGCAACGGTTAACTTCACTCACGTTCCAGCGTTCGACGAAGATAATTTTGACGTATGGAAGCACAGCATTCTAACTCAGTTCTACTCCATGGACGAGCAACTTGGTGATTGTCTTACCATTGGACCATACTTCCCAATGAAAGCTAATCCAGATCCAGAAACCAATGGTGCAAATCCGACTATCAAGAAACCAAAAGCTGAATGGACGATGAAGAGAAAAGACTGGTTGGAATGGGTGTGAAAGCAAAAAGTATACTTTTAAGTACCTTGAGTACGTCACAGCGTCGACAGATCATGGAATGCTCTACTGCAAAAGAACTTTGGGATGCAATTGAAGATTACATCGAAGGAGATCAAGCTTGCAAGGAAAGCAAAAAGTTTGCAATTCAAAGAAGATTCAACAACTTTGCTAAGATCCCCGGTGAATCTCTAAGAGCCACTTACGATCGTTATTGTGAGATCGTGAGTACTTATACAGCACTCGGAAAGAAGCTTACCAAGAAAGAAATCAATGTTAATTTTCTTGCCGCTCTTGGTTCGCAATATCTACACAAAGGAAACACTCTTAAAGATACCAAGCTACTAGATGACATGTCTCTCAGAAGCCTCTATGCCAACCTCAAGGTCTTTGATATCAAGCTTAACAACATTGCTGAAATGGAAGGAAAAACAAAGAGCTTATCGTTGGTTGCTCAAAAGGAAAAGTGATCGAGGAAGAAGATCCAAAAATCTCCACATCAGATTTACTTGATATGGATGATGATGATTTTGCTATGTTCGTGAAAGATTCCAAAAGTTCAGAAAGACAGCAAGACCCGGATCAACAAGCAAAGCTCCAACAAGGTTTTCAAGGAGCAGTCCTTCAAAGAAGAAAGAGAACTTCAACTTCTCCAAGAAGAAAGAGGATCTCGTTTGTTTTAATTGCAGGAAACCCGGTCATTTCGCATCAGAATGCCCATTCCCAAGTATGAGTATATGAAGAAGAAAAGCAACTTCAATCCAAGATACTCAAAGCAAAGGGTATGGTTGCTGAAGAGGACTCTACCACAAAAGAGTTAGCTACCTGGATAGAGTCAGATTCTGATGAAAGCGACGAGGATTCTGAAGAAGGTCACATATTTTGGTCGTTCAGTCCGATGATGAGGATGATAATAAAAGTCGTCGCTCACCAAATGCAAAACCTAAACGGATAATTATACGGCCGATGAACTTGCAGAAAAAGGATTCCTAACTCCGGTTCAAAATAATGGTGATCTTCTATTTTCAAGATGTGATGTTAGTGCAGCAAAGAAGGCTCTACTAAACCCCAAAGTGAAGGAAGTTTCTGTCTACCACACCTCAAGTCAAGTTTGACATTTCCCCCATTGAACAAGAAAAGATGTTTGCAAAAGCTGAACAGGTCCTCTGCTTAATGGCCGGACATTCCAAGGATAAATCAAGCTTATGGTATCTCGATAGTGCTGTTTCAAGACACATGACCGGAGATATCAACTTATTGGAAGATGTCCGTGAAGAAAAAGGCCATCAGTAACCTTTGGAGATAATTACAAAGGAAAGACTGTAGGATATGGAGTCATTCGTAAAGGAAAAATCCCATCCAAGAAGTCTCTCTAGTTATTGGACTACAACACAATCTACTCTCAATATCTCAGTTCTGCGACAAAGGATTGCAATGCCACTTCACTTCAAATTTCTGTCTCATCAAAGATGGCATATCCGGCGTCACTTTGCTCAAAAGGATGATTCGTAAGAAAAATGTTTATGTTGTTGATTTTAATTCATCTTGCATTTCTTCTAATCTCTGTTTTGTAGCAAAGAATGTTAGTGAGAATAGTTGGCTGTGGCATAAAAGACTAAGTCACTTAAACTTCAAGTATCTCTCCAAGATTGGTAGAGAAAATCTAGTTCGTGGTCTACCCAAAGTAGCTGATCACCACGATGAGAAGTGCACAGCGTGTCAACTAGGCAAACAACCAAAATCGTCTTTCTCCAGCAAGACGACCCTTCAACTTCAAGATGTTTGCAATTACTTCACATGGACCTGTTTGGACCTGTTACTACCGCAAGTATTGGTGGAAATAGATATACATTAGTTTGGTAGATGATTATTCAAGATATACGTGGGTTGAAATGATGATCTCAAGGATGATTGCTATGACATTTTGACCGCACTCTTTAGACAGCTCCAAACACAAAAGGAAGATGACATCGTTAGTGTTCGATCGCGAACGGTACAGAGAATTCAAGAACAACGGTGTAGCTCAATACTGTGATGATCATGGTATTGACCACAACTTCTCTGCTGCTGGAGTTCCACAACAAAACGGTGTAGTGGAAAGAAAGAATAGAACGTTGATAGAGGCTGGAAAGACAATGATTGCTGAAGCAAAGCTACCTCAATACTTTTTGGGCTGAAGCCGTCAACACAGCTTGCTTCACTCAAAATAGATCCCTCATCAACAAGACCTACAACAAAACTCCTTATGAACTTGGAGAGGAAGAACCCCCAACATAGCATACTTCAAGATATTTGGATGCAAATGCTTCATACTCTACAACGGTAAAGAACACCGAGGTAAATTTGCTCCTAAGGCCGATGAAGGTATATTTATTGGGTATGCTAAACACTCAAAAGCTTTTCGTGTATTTAATAAAACCACTCTTAAGATAGTTGAATCCGTCCATGTTACTTTTGATAAACATTCTCTCCTTGATCCACATATGGCTCCAAATGTTGCTGATGATTTTGTTGAGATAAATGAGACAGGTAAAACTCAACCCCAAAATCAATCAACACAAGGAAACCCATCTACCTCAACTGCACCTCCATCTACCTCATATGAAGCACCAGAAGCTACCTCATCTGCTGCTACCTCAAATGGAGTTGAAGTTGAGACACCCATAAATGTTGAAGAACCTATCCCTCAAATTACTTATGATTGGGATGGCTCAAATGATGTACCACTAGAAGACTTACAACCACCATCAACTCAACCAGACTTACCTCAAGAAGTTCGTGAGGTTAGAGATCACCCAATTCAGAATATCATTGGTGATTTGCATTCTGGTGTTAGAACAAGAAGATCAAACTACGATGCACTTACAGCATTTATATCTCAAGTTGAACCCAAGAAAGTTGATGAAGCACTCCAAGACTCAAGTTGGGTTGTTGCTATGCAAGAAGAGCTCAACCAATTTGAAAGATGCAAAGTTTGGACCTTAGTTCCAAGGCCACAAGATCAAGGAGTGATTGGTACAAAGTGGGTGTTCCGAAACAAGATGGATGAGAATGGAAGCATCACAAGGAACAAAGCTAGGTTGGTTTGCACAAGGATATAGACAAGAAGAAGGCATTGATTATGATGAAACATTTGCCCCGTTGCAAGACTCGAAGCTATAAGGATATTCTTAGCTTATGCCTCTTACAAAAGATTCAAGCTATATCAAATGGATGTGAAGAGTGCATTTCTCAACGGAGAACTTCAAGAAACAGTCTTTGTTGCTCAACCACCCGGATTTGAAGACCCCAAATTTCCAAATCATGTCTACAAACTCCGTAAAGCTTTATATGGACTCAAACAAGCTCCACGTGCATGGTATGATACTCTATCTAAATTTCTCCTAGAGAAAGGCTTCAAGCGTGGTAAGATCGACACAACTCTATTCATTGCTAAATATCATGATCATACTTTATTAGTTCAAATATATGTAGATGATATTATTTTTGGTTCTACTAATGAATTGTTGTGTAAGCGTTTTGAGAAACTCATGAAAAGTAAATTTGAGATGAGCATGATGGGAGAATTGACATTCTTCCTTGGACTTCAAATTAAACAATGTGCTGAAGGCATCTTCCTCAACCAAGCAAAGTACACAAAGGATCTTATCAAGAAATTTGGACTTGAAAATGCAAAGGCATACGACACTCCTATGGCTACTGGTAACAAGTTAGATAAAGACTTGAAAGGTAAGAAGGTTGATCAAACCTTATACCGAGTTATGATTGGTTCTCTTCTCTACTTAACTGCTAGTAGACCAGATATCATGTTTAGTGTTTGCGTTTGTGCACGTTATCAAGCTGATTCTAGAGAAGCACATCTTATTGCTGTCAAACGTATTATTCGATATCTATCTGGGACTATTAACCTTGGACTTTGGTACTCCAAAGATTCAAATTTTGATCTTATAGGTTACTCAGATGCAGATTATGCAGCATGTACCATCGACAGGAAAAGCACAAGTGGAACTTGTCATTTCCTTGGAAATCGACTCGTTTCATGGGCAAGCAAGAAACAAGCCTCAGTCTCTGTATCTACCACAGAAGCTGAATATATAGCTGCTGGAAGCTGCTGCTGCCAAGTGCTCTGGATGAAGCAACAATTGATTGACTACGGAATCAACGAAGAAAATTGTCCAATCTTTTGTGACAATACATCTACCATTGCTGTCTCCAACAACCCTGTCATGCATTCAAAAACCAAACACATTGATATCAAGTACCACTTTCTCAAGGATCATATGGAAAAAGGTAATATCCATCTAGAGTATGTGAGTACTGACAATCAAATTGCAGATATTCTCACCAAGGCTCTGGATTCCAAGAGATTTAGGTATCTTAGAGGAGAGATGGGTATGCAAGAACTTTAATTACTTGTCCATATACTTTGATTGTGCTAATGTCTTATGTTTTATCTAAGTTCAAAAACAAGTAGGTCACGGTTAACACCCTTACCGGTAAATCAATCACGGTCGATTACCATCTCACCTGTCAAGTAATTCCGGTCGAAGCATCAAAATCTATCAAAGCTTACTGACCTCATCAATGCTGACCGCATAAATGTCGACCGCTCATATGCCAACCGCCCCATTAACTGCATACAAACATGCAATTTGTTCAGGCTTTAAGAAGCCGACCGCATGGGAAAATGATGATATTCGTTCACTGCTTTAAAGAAGCATACATAGGCCAAGGTAACATTCTTAACCGCAAATATTCACGGTCAAGCACCTGACCGCAAAAGTTTGGTGACCAGGTAAGTGTTTCTAACTTAGAAATTTTTAGGATCCTCCTAGTCATCCAAAGGGGTAATTTTGTAATTTCCTCTCTTCCCTCGTTTTTTCTTTTAATTCAAATCATTTGCAATTAATTTTATTCCCTTATTTATGTCCGCCGTCACTATCCATGCATTTATGGCGAAAGGACATCATTGGTCAAATCCCTGAATTTGCAGAGTTAACCTCCCACTTCTCTGCACAAACGGCTCCACTATTCCTTAACCTCCACCTCTCTGCAAAACACTTTTTCAGAAACTCCTTCTCTCTACATCTCTCTACTTTCTCTCTCTATTCACCCAGTTCGCTCTCTTTCTCTCTCTCGACTCTCTCTTAAAAAATTCTCACTATATATATATGGCTCCCAAATCTTCTCAACCTACAAAATCATCAAAGAAATCGCTAGAACTACATTCTGAAGACTCAATGGTATGATTTCTTGACCCAAAACTCTTCTATTTTCAGTTTTTACTTTTCGATTTTGGCCGGTTTTACAACCCTTCTTATACTAATATCATGATTCAATTTCTGGGTTGCTATATGCTATGATAATGCTTATTCTAGTTCATTTCATGATTTCGAGTTCTATATAATGTTTAGATTCATATTCTAGTTGATATTTCTCTCAATGCCATGTTTATTCTTGAAGTTTTCTTTTTTTTGGTTAAATGCCCTTTCATATTCTGAGTTTATCGGGCTTTTGATGTTAAAATTGATGATATTTTCATGTTTAATCGGTTTCTGTGTTCATTTTGGTATAATTTTTATGGATTTTCGTGCCCTAAATCGTTTTCTGGGTTTTTGATATGAACAGTGTTCTTCGTGTTCTTATGGTGCTCTTCATGTTCTTGAGTGCATCACTTTTTGATCCTTAAATTCATTTACACATAGGAATATGGTGTTTGTGCATGTTTTTAGAATTGTCATTGAAATATTTCCAAGTGTTTTCGCCTACCGCCATTTCTGTCTACCGTATGCATGTCGACCGCATCCTCTTGGTAATTCGACCGCATACCGTTGACCGCACCAGTGTTACTAACTTCTAATTGTTTAGGAGGAGCAATCATTTATTCCTGGCTGCGTTATTGATTATGAAGACCTCCAAAAGATGCTATTGGGAGGCACTTGATCAAAAGAATGAAGAAATCAGACATACTTCATTATTTCACTATGAATCAAACCAGTCACTACCTTGCCGCAGTCGGAGAATTTTTATTCTACCGCGAAGGAAATCAAAGGACGAGATGAGCAGAACAATTCTCTTAACTGGATTGCTGCAGAAGTTTACGGTCACAAGATAGAGATTGACTACACTGATATTGCCTCCACCCTTGGTCTCGACATTGACAATGAGGCTCCTATCTCTCTATCTGACGAAGAATATGATGGATTGGCTATGAGATTGATTGGATCTACTGACGTGTGCAAGCCCTACCGGAAACCTTTCCAGAGGTGATGTATTACATTGGTCACTTGGTTGGCCACGGTCTGCTCTGCAAGAGTGGTAACCATGGCAATTTCAATACCACTCAATGGAGGCTGTCTACTGCAATCTATCTGGGCAGGAAGATGAATTGGCCCAAGATTCTATATGATCTCCTGTTAGATCACATTTCTGATTATAAGAAGCTGATGTCTGAAAAGGCCGCCACCAAATACAAGAAAAACTCAAGGTTCCTTTCTCTACTGTTTAAGTTCATTCCTGAACTCAGAAGGGATATCAACAGAGATAAAGATGCCAAAGTTCCCATCTCTATATCCAAGGTCTTTGATATCAAGACCATGAGATCTACCTACCGCAACCGTTTTGGTGATGATCAATACCAGGAATACAGAAATCGTGAACCTGAGCACAAAAGAGAAAAATACATCCCTCCTGCCTACACCAAGGCTGCCAGAATAGCCTTAGGACTTGACGCACCAAGGAAGTCCTCATCTGTCCATGATGATGATGATGAAGAAGCTGAGGATGAACAAGTATCAAGATGAATCAAAGGCAAAGGAATTGCTAGTGCCTCGACCGCTCCTCCCAAACCAAGACCATTGACTGGAGTTGTCATCAAGGAACCTTCAACCGATAAGTCTCCTTCCAATATTCCTCCTACCGTACCATTGAAAACCAAGTCTACCGCTCCCATCTCCAAATCAACGGTCTCCAAACCAACCGTGTCCTCTCCGACCGCTCCATCCAAATCCTTCAAGTCAAAGTCTTCTGCACTCCCCGCTTCGTCTCAGGGGGAGAAATCCAAGAAAAGGGATATTTCTCTAAGTCCCGTCCAAACAGCAAAGAAATCCAAGATTTCAAGACCACCTCCTTCGACCGCATCTCCAGTATTTACCCCATCCGGTTCACCTACTCAGGGCGACCGTGAAGATGTTATTGAAATTCCTCCACCCCAGCGCCTGAAAAGGCAACCAATTTCTAAACCAACACTCGGTTTAGTTGATGAATCTACAGATGAAGAGGTAAAGGATGTATCTGATGATGGATCAGAACATTCTGATCATAATGCTGGTGATAGTGTTGAGATTGATAAGGGTATCAACGCTGATAGCCCGGTGCTTAGTGATGATTGAAGTTCCAGCAAATGTTGAAAAGCTTCCTAAGCATGGGGGTCACAGTCAAGAAGATGACCATGAACCCAGTGACCGCGAAGTTAATGATACTGGTAATATGACCATGTCTCCAATCAGGCAATCCCCTTCTGAACCTCGGTCGATCAAATTGCTCATCTATTGACTGCAGTGAAAATGCTTACACAAATCAATCTGGATTCCCAAACCCAGATCTCAAAGCTGACCGCCAATCAGACCGCTCTTCATGAAGAAATCTCTCAGCTGAAGTCTGCCAATTCAGTGCTTAAAGACCAGGTTGTTGCTCTCCCCTCTCAACTGATTGAGACCATTAAGGGGGAGAGAGAGTACGTATCAAAGGCTATATCAGATGCCCTCTCCGGTCAAGCAGGCAAGCAGCTCTTCGAGGCCCGGTCAAGCTGCTGGCTCTACTTCTAACGCTCTTGTTGCTCCAAGTGCCTTCATGGTAACTCCGGACTTTATGAACAAATCTTTCCTTATTCAAACAAGGGCCATCATGAAGTGCTTCTCAAAGGAAGTCTTAAAAGCCTCGGTAGATATCTCAAAATCTATGGAGGATGTTAAAGGTGAACTCTCTCTGGAAGTAAAGAAACTAAGAATGTCGGTGGAAAAAGATGTTGATATTGCCCTAAAAACCACTATGACCAATCTGAATGAAAGCTTGAGTAGGAAATTGGAAGCATTCAAACAAGCCATGATTGTCCACACCAACCGCCTCAATGACCAATCAAACAAAATTGATTTACTATCCAATCGAGCTAACACTGTGCTGAACAGGATCAACCGCCACGGTAATCTAGTTGCAAATCAAGAGGCAGAAGCAGGCCACGGTAATGTAAATGCTCAGGGTGAAGATGATGAAGATGGAGTGACCGTACCTATTCTCATTCCTGGTCGCTCCATGCCCTCTTACCGCTCTCCCTTCTCTGATCTCACTGAAGATGATCTCCATACCTTCGACCGCTTCTAAACTATCCTCTACCGCAATGTTAATCCGTACCATTTGAACTGACCGTATGTGGTCATGTTAAAACAAATTTGTTGATGTTTGTCTAAACAATTTTTATTTCTGTTTTATTTGGGTTGTAAAACTCTAATCTCTCTTTTGTCTGCACTCCTCACTTCAATGGTTATATTTTTGTGGAGTACCTCTTAAATGATTGTTTGATGCATTTGCATACTTATTGTTATTTTCTCTAAAAATGCATTCAAGCCTTATATGTCTATCTTGCTAGGATTAGTATCTTTTTATCTTTTTAGGCTGATAGAAATCTATGACACTGGCTTAGAGTGTGCATTGACTTGGGGCATGAAATTAATAAAATATTATTTTCTTGAAAACATGTTCTTACCAAGTACAATGAATTAGCCTTTGTTATAGTAGGTAATGGTCTCAATCAAATAGGGGGAGATTGTTGGGTATGCTTATTATAAACCACTCCTATTACCTAGATTTGATTGATCCCATAACCTAATTTTATCTTTTTGTGGACTTTAGGATATATTGTTAGAAGTGAAACTTCATTTTTAGTATAGTCCACTTTGATAGTATAGGCTTTAGATTGATAGGCTGAAAATTTTCTAAGTCTGGAATTTTAGTGGTCAAGACCTTGACCGTGAATTCACTTGACCGTGGTAGACCACCTGACCGTGGAAGACCACTTGACCGTGAATCACTTGACCGGAAGTCAGTGACCGTGAAGCTTTGTGGCATATCTTGACAGGTCACATTTGACTCCTCGACCGCAGATGCCCTTAGGCATATTGACCGCAAGAGCTTCGACCGCAAGTCTTGACCGCAGATGAGCAGAAGTTCAAGAACCCAAGTATGTTCAAACTTAACCATGGTCAAACTATGGTTAGTTTAGAACGTTGCAGAACTTGGGTCCCAAGTAATTCAAATTTGAATCTCTCAGTGGGACCACCTCTTATCTGCAAAAAGGACAAACTCAGATTGAGCTCCAATCAGAATTCAACAGCTCATTGTCCTTCAACTTGGAGCCCAAGTAAATCCAACAGCTATTTTCTCATTCAAGGCTATAAATAGCCCTTAAGTTCTTCATTGAACAATGCTGAGATTCTAAGAGAGAAATTGCTGTTGAAATACTTGGTGATTGAAGATCATACTCAAGATTTCCAGAATCCTTTGAATCTTCAAAGAACTCACCTTCAAACCTTCAAAGATCTCCAGCAACATTCAAGTCATCTCAAGCCTTGTAACACAAGATTCTTTAGGCTCTAAATCATATAGATTTCAAAGAGCTTCAGATTCTTACACACACTCACCCCAATTGATCAATCACTTAGATTGAATCAAAAGGGATACACTGGTCTAAGTCTAGGATTTGTTCTTCATAGAAAGTAGGTGTTGATTCAATACTTACATCTCTGTAATCTGTACACTCAAGAATCAATATATACCTCCATTCAAAATCCAAGACTGACCATCTTGGTAAAGGACGTAGATCTTTTTAACAGATCGAACCTTTCCAAATACTTGTGTCATTTTACTTTCTGCAAATTTACTTTCAAGTATTGTTCATCTTGTTCTTTATTGTTCATATTAACTTTGTTTGTCGTTTAGTGTTTTGATCTTTCAGATTTAAGAACTTGCTGTGAATTGTGTTTGTTTTGTTCTCCTCATTGCCTAAGTTAAAATCTGACTAACTTATCTTTTGCCAAAAACTTCTAAGACAACAACTTTCAAATCTCAACCTCTTGACCGCAATCTCTTGACCGCACTTCACCCTCGACCGGACTCACTCGACCGCAACCTGGTTGACCGTGAGTGCTGGTATTCCTACTTAGAGATTTTAGTCAAAACCAACCTTTCCCATTTCTAACGAAAACTTCCGCTGTGCATATTACTCCTTGACCGTGTGGTTTTAACTTGACCGCATATTCAAGAGTAAGCACTTGGTTGAATTTGAAAAAGGGTTGAAATTTTAATAGGCTATTCACCCCCCCCTTCTAGCCTCTTTTCATACCCTTGTTGTGTCTTTGGGACCAACATGTGACAATTGTGAAATCAAGTCTATTGGATAGTAAACGAAAAGAGCTTTCCAATGATAGTTTGCACGTCCAAACAGAGTTCGTATGAACAAGTTATGGCTTCCGAAAGATTGCGCGTAAAATGCTCCAGGGCTTTGGGCGCCTGCCTACTACACACCTGGGCACCCGCCCAATCAAGCGTGAAAACAAGCCAAGCACTGACTCTTTGGGCGCCTGCCCACTCCTCCGCACCAACTTTTCCAGAGTCCTTTCCAAGACGGGATTTTACCCTAGTTTCCTTATTTTTACCCTAGTTTCTCCCTAGTATAAATATAACACTCCATCCACATTATTTTATTCATACTTTATTCAAGATTTCAAGGTTGTAATCAAGGATTCATCAACTTAATCCAGGTTTATAATTTCTATTTATTTTCTTGTGATTTATGCTATGGGTATGAGTAGCTAATCTCCTCGGTTTGCGAATTGGATGTGATCAATTACATAATCTTTATGCTATGAGATGTTAGTCATTGTTTTAGTTTAACACAAGCGTTTTAATACCGTTTTTGAGTTTCAATCATATTGATAGATATTTTTGTCTCTTTAACTATTTGGGTTTAATCTCTTGCACTTGCGTGGAGAGTTAGACACATCCATTATTGTGTTGAATAGTTTGGATCTTGGACCTTGTGGAAGAAGAGAAAAACTAGGTTTTCATATTCTTTGATTCTTAATAAATTTTTTGTGTATTAATTGGACCTTGCGGAAGAATTAATTTATAGAGAATAAAAGGATTGTAATCCGGCCACCTAACCGTCCCAATTCTTAAATAAGTGAATGAACCCTAAAATAAAGATTAGTTCTTTCATCATCAAAATAGCATAAAGAAAGTGTAATTGTGATCGCCAATCCGTGAACTGCTTGAATCTTCTTGAGTACAATCTTTGCATTCTTGTGTTTTTTAATTTAGTTTATTTTCACTGCTTAGCAGTTATAAATAATCAAATCAAAAACCTTTTTAATCACTTTTCTGTTTTAATTGCATTCTTGTTAATCCTTCAAGTCTCTGTGGATTCGACCCTTGCTTGTGCATACTACTACACCGGTAACTAGTACACTTGCTAGGTTAATTTAATTAGAGGGAGATTTTCTCCATCACTTATCCATAAAGTTCATGTATTCAGCTCCATATTGCAGCCTATATAAAGGTAGAATAATCATGTATTCAGCATCAAGTTTTCAGCAAATAAAATCAGGATTTATCTTTCTTTTCAAAACAGCAGTTTGGTTGTTGTTTTGTGTTGTTTCTTCGTCCGATTGAACGAAATCAATCATCCATCTGTTCGTACGTTAAAGAACTTGACTCCTTCCCCTATTTTGTCCTACATCAACACTAGAAGAAGCCATTGACTTATTTGATGCTTTGATTTTGAATGTTCTACCTTCCCTCATATTTTGGTTTCAGTTTTACGTGTGGGATTGATTGGTGTTGGTCATATAGATTATCCCGCTATGAAATTTCACAACGTGTTAAGGGTTAATTATCTAATCGTTAAAGCTTAACGAAATTCCATCAACTAGTATCGAAATTATCAATCTAGGATAATCTTTTATTTCTAAACAGAAAACCACTGCTCTCCATTGTTGTAATCAGTCTAAACATAGTTTACTTATACATTCTTACTTGCATAAAGATGATATTCACAGTGCATGACGAGCTTCCTTGAAGCAATTATACTGATGCACTAGGATTTTTTGTCGTTGGCAAGTTTCCATCATATGTGCATTGTGGTATATCTGGATTCCTCACAACCCGAGGTCCAACTGGCACTTTGTTGTTCTTTGGTCGAATATCCTGCATGCCAAGAATTAAACGATTTCAAGACCGTATGTAGGAGTTCACCATCAAATTTTGACTATTCAACTGTCTTGGAGTTGCGATCCGTCCATAACCTAGGGGTGGAAATGGTTCGGCTCAAACCGCGGTTCGGAACCGAGCCGAGCTAAACCGTGTGGTTTAGCTCGGTTTTTAAACTTATGTGGTTCAGCTCGGTTTCAAAAATTGATAAACCACATGGTTCGGTTTGGCTCACGGTCTGACCCTTTAAGCCGAACCGAGCCAAACCGAGCCGAACCGTTTCGAGCTGAACCACGAGCCGAACCGTAGAGCTGAACCGTTAAGCTGAACCGTGAGCTGAACTGTGGAGCATGACCATAAAATCTAGCAAAACCATAAATCATATTACCATCAGAATCCCGTAATATACCTCCCCAGCAGAGATACTTGGATTTCCCCTTGCTACCCCATCTGGGTTTAACTTAAATTCACCAACAGAGGGACAATGCCAAATGACCACTTTCGGCTGATTACCCGTGGGCAAAGAATAGGAATCTATCTTGAGAAGAACCTTAAGAGAGTGACCAAAGGGGAGTCTGAAGGCATTGGCAATGGATGTCATATGTTCGAAGATAGAGAAAATCACACTAGCATTCATCTTCTTCTCTTCAAAGCGCCATTTATTTCTATAGGACCGAATTCCTAAGCAATAATGGCAGGAAGAACAGAAAACAGCCATTTAAAAGTAGGAGGAGAGGAAGGAGTTTTTCAGACCGTGGTTCAAACCGAGCCGAGCCGAACCGTGATGGTTTAGCTCAGCTCGGCTTGGACTATTTTGTGGTTCAGCTCGGTTTGGGATTTCTCCAAACCGATGTATAGCGGTTTGGCTTCTAAATTACCCCAAACCGAGCTAAACCGAACCATTTCCACCCCTAACCATGTTATTGATTTTATCACAAACATATGGACCAGCATTTTCAAAATGTATTCATGTCTTTAAGAGATAGAACCTGTATAACCAGGAATTACCTGGTCAAAGATAGCTGTTGGGATCGCAAGGGTGGCACAAGCATTGGGAGCATCGACTATTCCTGATATCCTTCCTTCACAAGGGCAGCACGACAGTAAAAGATATACCTGATGGCACCATGAATTTGTGTCCATTAGTAACCTCTCAAGTTTCTATGTCAAAGCTTTATTCTTGTGATTTATATGAACGTCTGAAATGAGATTGTGATAGTGGTTTCAGACCTGTTCTTTGGTGTATCCAAATCTTGACAGGTAGTCGATAGCATTGAGGACCGCACGTTTGTAAGCGACACTGGCATCAAGATAGTGCTGTTTCCCTCTTTCATCGACACTGATACCTTCAAATACCAGCCATTCTGAGAACCTAGGCTCAACAGGGCCTATCTCGAATATCGGATTAACATGAAGGGGAGTGGGTCCCATTGGGGTAAGGTATTCTTTCATTCCACCTCTTATGATATCGCACCTGTTGACAATAAAATCACAGAGAGTATTATGTTCCCCTTTCTTTAGTTCTCAATTATTAATTCAATTTCTAGACGGATTGCTTGTCTGTTCAGATTGATATTTTGTCATTCCTACATATGACTCTGCTTTTATATGTTTCCTCCGTCCCAAAATGATATAGTCCCATTTGCCCATTTTTTTTGTCCAAGAAAGTTGGTCTCATTTCCAAAATTAAAGCTTCAAAATCACTGAATTTCCAAAACTTACAATGTAACCTTAAAATGTCTGAAAAGTAAAACGGGACTATCATTTTGGGACGGAGGGAGTATGTGATACATCATTGATATGAACTGATGCTTACTGCCACTATTGTTGTGTGTCTACTAGTCACATTGACCAAGATATGTTTCGAAGAACAAATTACTGATTTGAGGGAAAGAGAGGAGGCAGAGAAGTACTTGAGCTCTAGGAAGCCACTCATCTCGATTGCTCCACAGAATGAGACTTCACCGTCCCCTTGGGAGAAGTGCATGTCCCCAGTACTGAGATTTGCGCCTTCCACAAATACTGGAAGGTATATTTTTGCACCTCTACTTAAGTTTTTGATGTCACAGTTTCCTCCATTTTCTCTTCCTGGAATTGTCCTCGCTGCCTCATCAGCAATCCTTTCCCACTCAGGAGTTCCTTCTTGAATCTACAAAAATTTGCATAATTTCATTTCAGTTTACAACAATTTTTTTTTTTTTTACAGAAAGTAGTACTCTTCCGTCCCGGAATGAATGTCCGAATTCGCTTTTGATCAAGAGAAAATTTGGACATTCATTTTGTGACGGAGGGAGTACTTATTTTTTTTTGTCTAATTATGTCAAGATGGACCCTTGTAACAGACAAGTGCATATCCCCAGTACCACGAACAAATATTTTGCTCCTCTACTTCGGGACTATTTTTTTTTTTTTTTGGGCAAGTAGATTCATATATACCTTGCCAAGGAAGCATCCTTTGCGTGATGGTAGATTTGCTAGAGGCCGTGAATGCAACACCTCACATAATTTCAATGATTGAAGACCAGTTTCTTCAAGTTCTTTTTCCCTTTCATTCCATATCTTTAGTAGTTCATGTGATGGTGCAGTTCCGATTATTCCAGGGTGAGTCAAACCTGGAAATCGTACCCCTGTCAAAGAAAAAACGCACCCCTTAACAATTTAATTCCATAATAGGATTAAATTTAAGCTCAAATGTGTATAAACACAACATGGCTAGTGAAGCAAATGTTCACATCCTTAAAAAAGTTAAATAGTCAAATGCGAAATCATTTTGGAACGGAGGGAGTAGGATTTCAGTATGCATTCAGCTCCTACATAATCTCTTCTCTATACTTAGTACTAGTAGCTAATAACAATGAAATTTACCTGGTATGTGGGGAGAGTAAGCATAAATTCCTTCAAAATACCAAATAGCTTTGGTTGCGCGCGGAAAATGGTCCGTCAAAAAGCCCCCACCATTTTCTCTGTCAAAGATTGCTGTAAAACCCCATTCATCTCCAGGGAGTGGACCTAAGTTGCAGATTTCAACCACAAGAAGATCACCTGGTCTTGCTGGAATTCCTTCTTCGTCCACAACTCTGATCGGTCCACTGAGATAATGCACCTGCACCATTTCATTAACAAAATTAAGTACATATGATCACTACCACAGTTAATCAGTTGAGATTTTTCTAACCCAACCCCCCCCCCCCCAAAAAAAAAAAAAAAAAAAAAAAAAAAAACTTTCTTGTTCGTATTGGAACGGAGTTTGGACTTACAGTTGAGAGGTCTACATATTTTACATCACTAGCAGAGTTATCATCTTTAATGGCACCTCCGGTCCAATCTACCATCTCTACCCTGAATATCTGCCCGGTCTTTACCTCTGCAACCGGTTGGATTTCGGGATGCCATCGATTATGTAGAGGTTGTTTTTGCTCCCATGGCTTCTTTTTAAGGTCTATGGGTATTATTAGTTTTGGGGTTGGAGGAGCCATGGATGAAATTGGTCAGTGTGTTGATTTCAATAGTGTTAATTGTTTGTATTCTTAGGTTTTAATGGAGTAGATAGAGCTTCACAAAAAGTAAATGTCAAAATGTCAATTTCAAAGAGGACTTTCATACACTGCTTTTTTCCATTTGTTCTCTAATGGATGTAAATGGAATATTCAAAACTTGTCATTTTATGTTTGTATATACTATTGTTGTGCATTTGGTTAAGGTTTTTTTGGGGGATTTTATGGCTTGCCCAACTGATAGGTATGTGCACTTGTTGGGCCTATTTATATTATGAAGTTTTAGTCCTACACTGAGATACCCAATCGGGCAGGTCAGGCCCCCATGGGTGCACTTGGCTTCGAGTTTGGCCCAGTCTATCTTGTCCCCGTGCCTAACCCGGCCTGTCACGACCCTTTTTGGGCTTTGACCAGTCCATGACGGCCTTTGACTAGGCTCTTTTTCTGTCGTTGGGGTCAAAGTGACGAAAATTCCCCTGCCAACGATCATGTAATAGCTATATTCTACGGACATTTTCATCTTTTCATAGTGTAAAGAATTGGTGGGCTGCGTGCTAGGCTTGGCATCCCACTGGCCGGCCCGTGGCCTAAATGGACAAACGCTAGACCCGAACCGACGTACACTTACAGACCTGTAGCTAGGCTCACAGGACGGGCTAGGCTATTTGACTAGCAGCCGCGCTGGGCTTGTCGGGCTCTATTTGGACCTGCAGACTCTTACTGCAGCTAGGCCTTCACATGAGCTCAAAAATAGTTTGTATCCAGACCCTCTACTATACATAAGAAATCCATACATTAATTTATTTTCAATATGATGGTAAAAAAACATGAAGGTTTCTGTACTTGGATTAGTTCATTCATCCTTAATTGATTTCCTGCAGTATTATTAATAGCATATTGCTCCCTCCGTCCCAAAATGATCTTCTTTGACTATTCAAACATTTTTAAGGATATGCACAATTGCTTTGCAGTCATGTTTTATTTACGCACTTTAAGCTTAAATTGAAGAAATGAAAAGAACTTTTTTTTAGGACAATGAAAATTGCCAAAAAAGGGCAGATGATTTTGGGACGGAGGGAGTATTAAATAAAGTGTTTAGATTAGTAGTACTATACAATATGCATGAAACAGACTTACAATAGATGGATCAGCATTTTTGATATCTTCAGCAGTATATTCACTTGTAATCCCTCCTCCGCTGAAATCCACCATCTCCACCCTGAAAACCTCCCCGACACGGACCTCATCAACCGGCTGTATCTCTGGATGCCACCGGTTGTGGAGCGGAACTTTCTGTTCCCTTGGCTTCTTCTTTACGTCTATCGGCACCACCACTCTCCGCCCTCTAGAGCCCATAATAATATCTTTCTTCACTAGTCAAAAAACTTGATATTATATCAAGTTCAGTTCAAATAGAGTTTGATGTGAGAGAATTGAATTCCTTTTGAATTGGGTGTTTTTCAGATGGAAAGTTTTTGCCAATCATTTGTGATTTTACACCACACACTGAATTTTGTTGCCTTAGTGGATTGAAATAGATTGATGGACCATCTAAGCTCTCATTGGTTGTCCTCTCAAATCACTTTATTTTTTTTTATTTTTTCACTTTTTTGCAAAGTGTAAAAATAACATGATTGATTAGTCCTATTAAGAAAAAACTGATAGGCACAGAAAGCATCTACTGTTTAATTTGTTAGGTAAAGTTAGCCAATGATCAAGGAATAATAAATTCTTAAATTAATATGATTTGATAAAACATCTAAAGTAAAAGCTGTATGATGGATTTTACATGTATGCTTGGGTTTCTACTCCGTCCCAAAATGATCTTCACATTTGATTATTCAAACTTTTTAACGATATGAACACTTGATTCACTAGTCATATTTTGTTTGGCCACTTCTAAGCCTAGTTTGTAGAAATGTGAAGAATTTTTTGGGACAATAAAAAATGTCAAATGAGAAGATCATTTTGGGACGGAGGGAGTATTTTATAATGGAGTTTATATTGTGTGTGCAAGTTATGTTGGAATTTTGGTTTTGCAAAAGAGTAGTTTCACTTACTTTTGACCAAAAATTCCATTAAGTTCCATTTTGTGTAAATAGAAATTAATTGCATATTTGTAATCTACGTTTAGAGTAGATTAATGTGGTATATTTATTTTTTCAAAACCAATTCCGGATGAACGAGAAATTAATGTCCAAAGTATGCAAGTTAAAGTGGGTAAATGAAGAGTTTATGGGATATGAAATGGTTATCCCAGATTGCTTTATGAATGAAAGTAATGAGAGTATTTAAGTGGATCCATCTAAAGAGGAGTCATCAAATGGTTCTCTCCTTGGGCCAACCAAGTGGACTATTGGGCCATTCATGCAACTAATGGCCCAAGTGTGCTAATTTTGGACTAGCTCCAACTTGGCACATGATCCGCGAAGCGCACTAGCCTTAAACACGTATTTAACAAACTCAGTTAAATATTTAACTGAATTAATGGAATTCAGTCACATAATTCGGTGGAAGTCTTCTTCGAAGTCTAGAAGTGTGGAGATTGTGTCCAACACAAGACTCGACTTCATTTATTGTCCGGTTTGATTTAATTTTCGCATTTCTAGTTTATCCTAATTTCCTGCCCGTTAAATTTATTTTGGTTCATTTATTATATTTGTTATTATCGTTAAATTCAAGAAAGCCATTATTTATTGTTATAATTTACCTAACAAGTTATTAATGTCCTACATTCCCGAATAATAGCTCACAAAATCTTTAAGTGAAATGATTTTATTGATGTTTTAATTAAAGTGTGGCGGGTCCACTATCGATGCAACCAATAAAATATAACCAAATCGTTTAGTGGGCAAAATTTTGTGACTTTATTTTGCACCCCTTCTTCAAGCATATTTGAATCTAGTGTTACTCAGTGGAGATGTGTTTACCATCTAAAAGCTAAGAGCTTCGTCAAGCATTGATACTCTAAGCAAAAAAACGAGTAGCTTCCAAGAACATCAGGCACTGATTTGGACCTGGATTTCCTTAAACAAGCAGTGCATTAGGGCAGATCTTCCACTTGGATCTCTTCTCTCCGTTGCCAAATGTTACACGTAATAATTTTGCGTGTAACGTATGTGTACATGTCAAATAATGGTGCTCTTGTTGAAGGCTTCTCTATTTACAGAGGGAACAATCTCTTTCTTTCTTGAATTATCTTTTATTTAAGCAGAATGATGCAAATGCACAAGAACTTGTAGCATTGAGGGAGGTAATCCAATGTGTAGAAAGCCACAAGCTTGAGAAGGATATACTGTAATTCTCAGTTCTATCAGATATGCATAAAAAATAACATATAAAAAATAACAAATGAAATTGCCAAAATTTCCTAAAATAATGGTTAATAATAGCTGAGAAAAGAAATGAATTTGAAGATGCTTATAATTGGTACAAAAAAATAGAAGAAAACATATAGTAATGATGGTATTATATATATTAACATTCTTAATATTGTATTACTTAAAAAATTCTATGTTAAGACAAATTAAATGAAAATCTATTGAAAAAAAAAAGTAAAAAAGAAATTGGAAATTTGTTATGGTACCCGGTTAGTCAAATTTGTTTCTATCTCGGTTTGACTTTTTTTTTCGTTCACCACTCTCTCTCTCTCTCTCTCTCTCTCTCTCTCTCTCTCTCTCTCTCCCCCTCCTGACCTTCTTATTCAGACACCTTGCCCTCTCCATCTCTCCTCACATTCTTCCGTCAGTCTTCCCCCACAGTGAGAGAGAAAGAGAGAGAGCGTGTAGTTGAGAGTTCTCATTTATTTTCCATTCAAAATCTCTTGAATGAATGCAAACAAATTATGAAACTCATTAACTTTGGAGGTATCTTTGTTGGTCTCAAAGGCAACAAAGGTAAGAAAAATAGCTAGAAGAAGTGGTGAATAACTGTTTTGAAATTCTTTTTCAACCCTTAAAAATTTAATGACAAATGCGCACTAAGTCAATAAGCGATATGAAATGCGCCTACAGATAGATTGAAATGCACCCAGCGGAAATTAGGGTAAGTAAAATTGGCGCAAAGACTTAAACGGAGGCACACACACAAAGAGAGTTTTGGCTTAAAGTGTGGATGGAAAGTGTCTAAGGCAATTTCAAACAAACACAATAATACGATCAAATTCAATCAATCTACAAATAACAAACAAGTAAATAGTGAGATAAATTGGAAACTTGAAAATGTAAAGCAAATATAGACAAGGCACGCAATTTGGAAATGTTCGATCATGAAAAGATCTACGTCCTTTACCAAGATGGTTAATCTTGGATTGCAAATGCTAGATCTTATATTATGAGATGATTACAAATTACAAGTTTGAACTCAATCAACTCAAAGATCTATTTTCTATGAAGAAATAACCCTAGACCAAAACAGTGTATCTTAACTAGAACGTTCTAAATGATCAAATTTGACGAGGTGCGTGTGTGTTCTTAAATTAAAGGTTGTTTAAGACAAATGTCTTCATCTTGGAGTGCTCTCAAGCTCTTAATCCACTGTTGGATTCTTGAAAAGTTTGAGATTTGACATCTTCAAATCTTCAAGGTCTTCAAAATCTCTAAGTCTTGAGGTTGGATTGTTGTAGATGATGGGGCACATATATGGGGGCACACTAAGTTCTTTAGGGGGCGCACATAGTAGGCACATGGCTTTATGGAACTTAGTTAATCTATCAAAGGAGCGCACCAATTATATGTATAGGGCGCACCATCATTTCTTGACTTAGTAAGTGTTGCCACCAAATTTCTATTACAAAGCCTATACTATATAAAATGGACTATCTGAAAATTGAAGTATATATAAATACTCCTTATATAGAGTCCTAAAGTACATAAAATATTATTTACGTGATGATCAATCAAATCTAAACAATAAATAGAAGGTTATGAGATAGCATACCCAACATTACTAATTGTAAAATTTGTCATTTTGAAATTGCAAAATTTGTCATTTTAAACGTTTCACTTAAAATAAATAGCAAAATCTCAAAATGTTTATAATTTTTTTTTTTTAAATCTAAAATGCAAAATTCATTTCAAAAAATAATTTATGAGACAATGCAATGGCCGAGCCCAAACTATGTCATAAGAGGCAATTGTCCTAATTTGATCGTAAAACAACAAAATAAGTAATACATTTTTTACAAAATATTATTGAATTTAGAAATTTTATTAAGGGTAAATGAAAATAAAATAAGTAATACATTTTTTACAAAATATTATTGAATTTAGAAATTTTATTAAGGGTAAATGACAAATAAGGGCCTGAAGTTTGAGGGTCATGTGTAGGTAGGGATCTGAAGTTTCAAAACTAGCAGATCAGGGCTGAAGATAGGAAAAACTGGCAAATATGGGATTTTTGACGAAAAAGTTAGATTTTTCAGTTAAATCCGCATGTGTCGTGCACATGTGGACTTAATTGAAATAAATGTAACTATTTAAGGAGTAAAATGAATATTTTAAATTTTAAAGGGCTAACAGTAAAATTTTCACCAATATATAATTCACTAAAATATTTTTTTTTTAATTTTTTTTTCACAAATTATTATTTTTTTGAAAAAATAATTTCACTAAACTATTTATTTAAAAAATATTTCACTAAATTATTTTAAAAAATATTTTACTAAAATAATCTAGCCTAATATTTTTTAAAATAATACTTCAAATAACTTTTCAAAATAATTAATGTAGTGAAATAATTAATTAACAATGTAGGTTCTCATTTTTTGTAAAAAAAATATTTATTATAAAAAATATTTTAAAATAATACTTCAAATAACTTTTTAAAGTAATTAATTTAGTGAAATAATTAATTTCGTGAAATAATTAATTAACAACGTAGGTTCTCATTTTTTTTTTAAAAAAATATTTGTTATAAAAAACTAATATAGAGGTTTTCATCAAAAAAGTTATATTAATTTAGTAAATTTTATACTATTAGTAAAAAAAATAATTTTAGTCCTTTTAAGTTTTAAAATATCCGTTTTACCCCTTTAATAGTAATATTAATTTCAATTAAGTCCTATGTGCATGACACATGCTGATTTAACTGAAAAATCTAACTTTTCCGTCAAAGCCCATATTTGCTCGTTTTTCCTATCTTCAGGCCCTGATCTGTTAGTTTTGAAACTTCAGACCCCTACCTACAAATGACCCCCAAACTTCAGGCCCTTATTTGTCATTTGCCCTTTTATTAAATATAAATTTTGTAAATTTTAGTTTGTTCGAATTTCATGATTTTTTTTGGGCTGATTGCATATTGGTAACCTGAGTTTATCTCACACGTGTTTAAGTCTGTCAAAAAACTAATGAACAATTAGTTTATTTACCGCATTGCAACAAATCGACAAACTCAGGTGACTGATTTGCAGAATTAAACTTTTAGGTTGGGGATTGCAAAAGTGAGACAAACTCAGGTTACCAATTTGCAATTAGCCCCTTTTTTTTCCCTTCAAACATTTATTCATTTTTGGATCTGGTACTAACACGAAGGAAGTATAAAATTGCAAGAAAAAATATTTTTGAATGTTGTACCGATGCAACTTAAATGCATAGAGGTGTTGTGCTCAATGGTGAATTTTACTAAGTTGTACATATCAAACATGTAATATGTTGACGACTCTAAACTGTTGCGTGGCGCTTGTCTATCGATTGAAAATTCATGCATGTTTTAAGACAAAAGTGGTTTTAAAGTAATGTTTTAGATTTATATACGGACAAATTCTCATGTTTGGATGCTTAACAAACTGAGTTAAGAAAAATACAAGTTTATTGAGAGTAATTATGTCAAAAATTTGTTTACATTACTAATTTTGTTGAGAGTGCGTGTAACCGTAGAAGTAAAGTACAAAAGTCAAAAAAAGAAAACAACTATTGCAGTTATGGGCCCGGGGTTACTTTGGATTTTATGTAGACTACTAATTTAACTTTTGGTAAAAATGCAAAAAAAAGTACCTCAATTGGTCACTTTGTGCAGGTTCGGTACCTAATATCATTATTGTTGCAAGTGTAATACCTCAAATGGTCAGTTTGTGCAACCAAAGTCACTATGGCTAACACCGTCAACATTTGGGGGTTAAATAGACATATGCTTGGTCATATGTCATTTATTTAAGGGTAAAATAGGAAATCTGTGTGTAAAGGAAAATAACCCCACCCTTTCCCTTCATCTTCTTCCCTCCTCCTTCATCTTCTTTAATGGCCATTCACTTTACCCATTACATTTATTTCCCTTTCATAACACATCAACAGCAAAAAAATTAATAGATTCAAAACATTTTTTTTTCACTCACCAAATCAACCACCCACAACCACCTAATTTAAAATAAAATAAAACAAAACATTAAAAGAAGAATCAATCATCTTGCTCTTTGGTTTTCCGATGAAGCTGACAGCTTCGCCGCCGACCACACAAGCGGAGCTTCTCAAAATCACACTTGACCTTCTTCACCCCCAAATCAAAAACCTAAATTTCATCTTCTTTGAGTTTTATGAACCTAGAATTGCTCAATGATGGTTGGAATGAAATCGAATCTGGAATGAAATCTAGATCTAGATCTAGAGAGAGAGAGAGAGAGAGAGAGAGAGAGAGAGAGAGAGAGAGAGAGAGGTGGCCATTAAAACAAATATGGAATGAAATCTAGATCTAGATCTAAGAGCCTGGGGGTGGGTTTTGGCCGATGGTGCTTGGGACAGTAAGTGGTGGTGGGGGTGTGAAAACAATTGGTTTTCTTGACAGAAAGAATGAATAAAAAGAGGAGCAGAGGGAGCGGTGGCCAATGAAGACGACGAAGGAGGGATATAGATGAAGAGGGGAAGAAGATGAAGCGTTAGAGGTGGGGAGAGATTGACGTTAACGAATGAGGTAAGAGGCTGGGGGAGGCGGCGGGGTGGAGGCGGCTGCGGTTGGCCGGAGATTATGTGTGTATGTGACTGTGTGTGTGTGTGTGTAGAGAGAGAGAAGGAAGAAAGGTTGGGGATATTCTCTTTGCACAGGTTTCCTATTTTACCCCTCAATAAATAGCACATGACCAAGCACATGGATATTTAACGTCTAAATACTAACGGCGTTAGCCAAAGTGACCTTGGCTACACAAAGTGACCATTTGAGGTACTATACCTGCAACAAAAATGACATTAGGTACCGAACCTGCACAAAGTGATCAACTGAGGTACTTTTTTTGCATTTTTACCTTAACTTTTTAAGTTAATGTTATTTATTTTTTTGTGATATTTTTTTTTTCATAATTTTTTCTTTTTAAGCAATGTGGGTTTTTAAGCTAAATATCCATCTCCCAAAATTTAAGTTCTCAAAATTTATGGTGCCAGTTTCATCAGATATGCTTAAAAGTAACAAATGAATCTCCCAAAATTTCAACAAAAAGTGTGTGTGTGTGTGTGAGAGAGAGAGAGAGAGAGGTTAAAATAGCTAAGTATAGTTTTGAAGATGACAATAATTGGTGCAACAAAGAAAAGAAATGACATAGTCATACTTGAAATGTATCTAGTAAATTTTTTAATATTGTATTACTTACTAAAAAATCTAGATTAAGACAAATTAAATGAAAAATATGATAAAGCAATGAAAAGTTGGTGAAGCTATTCAGTTAGTCAATTTTGTTCCTGTCTCTACTTGGCTTTGTTTCATGCATTCGCCACCTCTCTCTCTCTCCCAACCTTCTTATTTCTACACCTTCCCCTCCCCCTCTCTCCTCACACACTTCCCCCATAGTGAGAGAGAAATCTTGAAGAGAGAAATCTTAAGAGAGAAAGAAAGAGTGGGAGTCTAGTTGAGAGCTCTTATTTAGTTTTTGTTTCTGAATCGCATTCCGATTCCGATATCTGAGCCCTTCCCATCAATCAACCGACGCTATGGCACGAACTCTACTCGATTCCGCTGCCGTGATACTACCTTTGATGTTTATTATAGTCAGCTTCTCTTCTGCTTTCGGTGCTCCCAACACCTCCATTATCCTCCATCCACCACACAGCGGCAACAACAACAGCCGTCACACTATGTTTCTCCCTCTCTACCACCATGCCGCCAAGATATCCTCTGTCGGAGTCAAACCTCGTCGCCACCTTCAAAAGAACGATACTATACCTGCCATTGCTCGCATGCATCTCCATGATGATCTTATTCTCAACGGGTGAGCTTTCTTCGAAATATGTTTCTCCCATTAGTGTTATTCACACCCGTAAAATTCAATAGTACACTATAGCTTGGTGTGCTTTATAGTATTGTACTACTATTTAAAAGCATCAACATATCTAGGGATGGCAATTTTACCGAATCCGATCCGTATCCGGGACAATCCGACCGGGGATGGGTGGGTTTGGTAATACATTTTGAAAATCCGGCGGGTTCGGATACGGGTTCGGATTCTGTCCGAGACCCGCCCGTATCCGACCCGTATAGACCCGAACATAGTAGGTTAATAAAATTTTACAACTAACCCCCTCATGTTATAGAAATATACACATAACCCTACTTATATAAAGGAAAAAAAATAGGTCTGTGTTATTTTTTTCTCAGATCGGCTACTACGCCGACTTCCCCCCCCCTCTCTCATCGCTCACGTCGTCGGTCGTTCCTCTCTCGTCGGCCTTCGAAGTCTACTACTACTACATCAACGAATTTCATCTCTATTGAGGTAATCTAACAATTCTTGTTTGTTTTGTTTGATTTCCCAAATTCCTCCAAATTTGTCAAACCTAGGGTTTTCTGGCGTTTACTTGAGATGCTCTTGTTAAATCAGTGATTTAACAAGACAGTTAAATCATCATCAAAAATTTTATTAAATTTTATTTTATTTTTGGTGCTTTGAGTTCTGTTGAGTAAATTTTGATCAGTTGATTAATGTTTGGTGCTTTGAGTTCTGTTGAGTAAATTTTGATCTTTTATCATATCTTGGCATCGATCAGACTGTATTAAGGGGAAGATTCGATTTCTTGCTTCTTTATGGTCTGCCGTGTTGGGAGCTGTAAGGGGTTCGTCCATTACAATTTTCAGCAACGATTGCAGAGTAGTTCCCATTAGCTGTGTTTAGGGTGGCTGTTGTCAAAAAAAAAAAAAAAAAAAAAAAGGCGGATAAAACGGGCGGATACGGATTCGACATAAAGAGAACACACAGAGAGAGATAAACATGTTATATTTAAGATTTTTACCCAATTTTCTACTTTTGATCACCCAAGTTCCAAGTTGAACAATTAGACCCCTGAACTTATAATTTCACAAAAGACCCTAAGGTTTCAACTAATTCAATCAACTCCCTTAACCATTATTATTACTAACTAAGTAATTAACACATTTAATCAAACAATATGTGCAAGTCATAAAATATGACGCAACACATAAAATGCACACATAATGTCAAATTAAAATCCCCAAAAATATAAAATAAATAGGGACGGGTTTTGGTTTTGGGGTCGTTACAATCACTCCCCCTTAAAGAAAATTCATCCCGAATTTTAGGATAACTTACCAAACGAATCAAACAACCAAGGATATTTTCTCTTTATTTCCTCCCGAAGCTCCCAAGTAGACTCCTCAACATTATGGTTTCTCCACACAACTCTAACAAGAGGAATACTCTTAGTTCTCAATTCTTGAACCTTAGAATCAATGACTTGAACTGGATGCTCCTCATAGGACATACTTGGTTCAATATCTTCAGTATCTCAGACAACACATGAGATGGATCATACACATACTTTCGAAGCATAGAAACATGGAACACATTATGAATCTTGTCAAGAGAAGGAGGCAACGCAAGACGATAAGCTCGATCTCCAACTCTTTCCAAAATCTCAAAAGGACCGACAAATCTAGGAGCAAGTTTACCTTTCTTCCCATATCTTTTAATTCCACCTTTGGAGAAACTTTCAGAAACACAAAGTCACCCTTTTCAAACTCAAGGTCTCGCCTCCGGTGATCAGCATAACCCGAATAAGCTTAACCTTCTCAACTGAATCATTAACCATGTCAACTCCCCAAATCTTTGCTTCCCATACTTCATCCCAACAAATAGGTGAACGACATTTTCTCCCATATAATGCTTCATAAGGAGCCATCCCAATACTCGACTGAAAACTGTTATTATAAACAAATTCCACGAGAGGCAAATGAATATCCCAAGAATCTGCAAAATCAACTGAACAAGCTCTCAACATGTCCTCAAGAATCTGAATGGTCTTTTCTGACTGGCCATCTGTGTTGAGGATGAAAAGCAGTACTGAACCTCAATTCTGAACCCAAAGCCTTCTGAAATGCTTGCCAAAACCGAGAAGTTAATCTAGGATCACGATCAGAAACAATACTAGCTGGAACTCCGTGCAACCTCACAATCTCATTAATATACAAAGTAGCAAGCCTTTCCATGGAATAGCCAATCTCAATAGGTAAGAAATGAGAAGACTTTGTCAATCTGTCCACAATCACCCAAACTGCATCATGCCTTCTTCGAGTACGAGGTAACCCTGACACAAAATTCATAGTAACATGTTCCCATTTCCATTCCGGTATCTCTAAAGGTTGAAGCAAACCTGCGGGTCTTTGATGTTCAGCTTTCACTTGTTGACAAGTCAAACACTTTGACACATAATCCACTATCTCCCGCTTTATGTTGTTCCACCAAAAGTGTTGCTTCAAATCTTGATACATTTTGGTACTCCCGGGATGAATAGTATACCTCGACTTATGGCCTTCCTCGAGAACTTGAAGTTTAATCTCATCAACATTAGGCACACACAATCTACCTCTGAAAGTCAATACTCCTTCAGAACTGAGAGAAAAGTCTTCAAATCTTCCATCTTTGATCTTTCCCACAACCTTCACTAACTCGGGGTTATCTTTCTGAGCATCCTTTATTTGTTGAATTAAGGTTGGTAATACTCTGATATTCGCAAATATAGCCCCATGCCTCGATTCATAAGGAAACCAATCTCGAGCATCTTCTAACATCTTCCATTCCCGCACCATTAATGACGCTACATAAGACTTCCGGCTAATAGCATCAGCTACCACATTTGCCTTGCCCGGATGATAAGAAATGGTGCAATCATAATCCTTCAACAGCTTCATCCATCTACGCTGTCTATTGTTCAACTCTTTCTGGGAGAAAAGATACTTCAAACTCTGATGATCTGTGAAAATCTCAAACTTTGCTCCATATAGATAATGCTCCCATTTGTGTAACGCAAAAACAATAGCTGCAAGCTCCATGTCATGGGTCGGATAATTCTGCCCACTAGGAGTTAACTTCCTTGAAGCATAGGCAATTACCTTCCTACTTTGCATCAGAACACACCCCAAGCCTTCTTTTGAAGCATCACTATAAACCAATTCATCATTTCCATTAGGCAGTGCAAGAATAGGAGTGGTGGTCAACCTCTTCTTTAACTCTTCAAAACTAACTTGACATTTGTTATCCCACACATATGGCACATTCTTTCGAGTCAACTGAGTCAATGGTGTTGCAATCTTAGAAAACCCCCCTTCAATGAATCTTCTGTAGTACCCAGCTAACCCCAAGAAACTTCGAATTTCTGTAACTGAATCTGGCCACTTCCAATTCACAATAACTTCTATTTTTGATGGATCAACAGATATACCTCTATTAGAAACCATATGTCCCAGAAAAGAAACTTCATCGAGCCAAAAAACACACTTACTGAATTTTGCAAACAATTGCTTCTCCCGAAGAATAGATAGAACCATTCGCAAGTGTTGCTCATGCTCCTCCCGAGACTTAGAATAAACCAGGATGTCATCAATAAACACAACCACAAAACAATCAAGATAAGGCTTGAAAACCCGATTCATCATATCCATGAAAACAGCTGGAACATTTGTTAACCCGAAAGGCATAACAAGAAACTCATAATGACCATACCTACTATGAAAAGCAGTTTTAGGAATGTCTTCTGAGTGAATCTTTAACTGATGATACCCACTCTTCAAATCAAGCTTTGAAAAGACAACTGACCCCTGGAGTTGATCAAATAAATCATCAATGTGAGGCAAAAGATATTTGTTCTTTACAGTCACCTGATTCAGTTTTCTATAGTCGATGCATAGTCTCAAGGACCCATCTTTCTTCTTTACAAACAACATAAGAGCTCCCTAAGGTGATACACTGGGTCGGATGAAACCCCTATCAAGCAACTCTTGCAATTGAACTTTCAACTCCTTTAATTCAGCTGGAGCCATTCTGTAAGGTGACTCAGATATCGGGGTAGTACCTGGAAGTAAGTCAATACAAAACTCGATCTCCCTATCAAGAGGCATAGAATACTCAGTAGAGAACACATCAGGAAACTCTTTCACAATATGCACATCCTCTACTTCAGGCAACTTTTTAGTAGTATCCAAAACACTGGCCAAATACCCCGTACAACCACGATGCAACAACTTTCTAGCTTTCACATAAGAAATAATATGAATTCCCTTACCCAAAGGAGCAGCCTCAAAAGTAAATTCAGGCACATCAGGAATAGAAAATGTAACCACCTTTTTATAACAATCAACTGAAGCATGATATTTACTCAACCAATCCATTCCCAAGATAATATCAAAATCTTGTAATGGCAAAACAACTAAATCAGCAAATAAAACATGCTCCCAAATATGCACATCACAGCCATATAACACCTTATTGGTCACCAAACACTCCCCTATAGGAGTGGACACCTCTAACACATAAGGTAGAGATTCAGAAGAAACATGCAATCGAGAAGCAAAATGCACAAACACATAAGAATGCGAAGAGCCAGGGTCTATAACTGCTCGTGCCCTCAATCTAGACACAAAAATTATACCTCCTATCACATTAGAAGAATCTGAAGCCTGCTGTTGGTTGATAGCAAAAACACGACCTTACACTTTAGGCTTCCATGAGGCATCCCTCTTCTGACCTTGAGATGATCCTGCTCCACTCCCATATGGTACAGTCCTTGCTCTTGGACAATCTCTTCAGTGTGCCCTTCCTTCTGATAGTAATTACATATTCTTCTACCTTGATTTCCCGGGGTGTTACCTTGATTTTTGAAAATTGGTTGCCCTATAAATTGTGATGGTATTCCCTGACCTCCTCGATTATCACCACGCTGTGGTTGAGGTCTTCCTTGTCATGCCAATTCAACTTTCCTCTTATGCTCTTCTATATCATGCTCCACCTGATATGCTCTATCAACAGCATCTTGAAAATCTTGTAACTTGTGGGATACTAGTTGAATTCGAATCACAGTTCTCAAACCCTTTACAAATCTAGTTGCTTTCCTTTCCTCAGTTGCCACCAAGTGAGTACAGTACCTGGATAACTCCGTGAATTTGGACGTATACTGAGCCACAGACATATTATTCTGTTCCAAGTTAAGAAACTCCATTTTCTTCTTGTCTTGATCTACCCGAGGAATGAAATGTTCCTTGAATTTCTTCAGAAAATTCTCCCAAGTATAGGGTACATGATTATCATCCCAATTTGTTTTCAAAGCTCTCCACCAGTGCTCAGCAGCTCCACTCAGTTTATAAGTAGCAAACCTGACTTGTTCTTCATCTGTACATCTCAAGACATCAAATATTTTCTCCATCGACTATATCCACCTCTCGACCTTTATTACCTCTGGTTCTCCTTCATAACCCATTGGTTTCATCTTCAGGAACTGTTCTAACCCATATCTCGGAGGTGCTTGTTCTCCTCCTTGCCTCTGATCATTTAAAGTTTTCATGGCTGCTTCGAACATCCCCTGAAACATAATTCGGGCCTCTTCTCTGGCATCCCCTTGCCCTGAAGAACCAGCCTGATCTCCTTCAGTCTCAACCATTTTCAATAAGTACCTGCATAAGACACTCAACGTTACTCACTCTATACACAACTACCCTCCTAGGTCACTTAGTCATTCTAGACTATCTACAACCTAGCTCTGATACCAACTGTCGCGCCCCGTACCCGTGGTCCTACTTGGCCCCACGCTCGGGACACGATCGGAAGACGTCATAAAACATTTTAGAAATTTTTTTCGAAATGTCCTTTCATAAAAGTTTCATATAACCAAACACATTTACTTAAAACTTGACTTCATTCCACACAACAAACTTTCACAATCCAAAGTACTTAGCCATAAGGCTTACACACTTTACTTATAATTTACAAATCACCAACATGTTCCAAAAATAGGTGATACAAAGATGAAGTCACGGGTACACTACCCAAAATGTCATACATTTACATAATGTAGCCTTTACATACCAAACTTACTTTCCCAAAATGTCTTACCCAAATCACCACCTCGACGTCCTCCCTTGTGAAGTGACCTATCCCCTGGGCTCTCCTTTATCTAAAACAGTAAACAAATAAAGGGTGAGAATGAATCTCAGTAAGCTACTAAAATGCAACTATGTTACATGCTGAAATGATACTCATAATTGAACAATGCCAATAAACATTCACATAACACGTAACATGATAGGCAAAGCCAACTCATCTTTCCACACGTAAGGCGGAAATAAACACTCAACTGTGGATACTGAGCCAAGGTTCTCGAATCAAACATATAACCATCTGAGAGGTATCAACTGAGCAGCACCAAAGGGCTGAAACCGGTTCATGAACCAAACAACAACAACAGCGGGGGAAAATGACACAAAATCATAACCCAAATGGTGACTAAACTCACACAAAGGAGAGCTAGCTCAAACCCAATCCGTGGCCCAAGGAAGGGGGTTAAAAATGGGAAACCAATGGTAGAAGCCTTACAATGAACTTGGCTCGTGTGCCATTATAATCTCCACCACTGCCCGACTCCACAACAAGTACCAGCTGGACTTTAAACACGAGCATAGTAATGAATACTTGCTTAAACAACAACCGGGGCATGATTCCAAAGTAGGGAACCACACTAAACTCATCAATAAGATGAACCAATCCAACACACATCAAAAGATGTTCAACAATACCCTATTTAACACTTATTCACATTCCATAACACATTTGTTCACAAAAGAACTAATTTCAAACACTAGAGTGTTCCACAATGACCATTTTAGTCAACTGTAGTAGTACCAAAAACCTAGACTAAGAATACATCCTAGTCTTAATCAAATAAAAAGAAGATTTCTAAAAATAGGGGCGAGCGGGCGCTCAAACTAAACCGGGCGGGCGCTCGGCAGACCAGGCGGGCGCTCAGAAAAGTACCAAGCGGGCGCTCACTCTTATACCTGGTCGGGCTCTCACTCTTACCCGGTCGGGCTCTTACTCTACCTAAGCGGGCGCTCGTAGACTACCAGGCGGGCGCCTGGTGCTATTTCCAGCCAAAGCTCATTTCTTTCCCAGGCTTAATAATTCTCCGTCCCAAGCGTAGGAGTAAACTTTCTACTAACAACTAACAAACCCAAGAATACATAACAATCTCAAACCATTACTTTCAATTTTCTTTCATCATTTTACACAATAGGTTTATACTCCCTTTATCCCAAAATTACAAGTATCACAAAAATAACAATCACAAGTGTCAATTATAACATAGATGACCATTTTAACATTTAAAGAGGAATTAGTAACTTACCTAGTTCGGGAAAAAGTATCGTAGAAATATGTTTTGTTCGGGTAGAATGACCTACTCAACGCCTTGATCATTTTTTTATATAATTAGATTTTAAAACGGAGTAGTAAATATAAAGAATTAAATCGAAATAGGTTGAACTTACCTTTTTCTCCTAACCCTAGGAAGAACGAGGAAAAGTTGCAGAGCATAAAGAGAACACACACACACACACAGAGAGAGAGAGAGAGAGAGAGAGAGAGAGAGAGAGAGAGAAACATGTTATATTTAAGATTTTTACCCAATTTTCTACTTTTGGTCACCCAAGTTCCAAGTTGAACAATTAGACCCCTGAACTTATAATTTCACAAAGGACCCTAAGGTTTCAACTAATTCAATCAACTCCCTTAACCATTATTATTACTAACTAAGTAAATAACACATTTAATCAAACAATATGTGCAAGTCATAAAATATGACGCAACACATAAAATGCACACATAACGTCAAATTAAAATCCCCAAAAATATAAAATAAATAGGAACGGGTTTTGGGGTCATTACAATGAAACAAAAAAAAAAGTTAAAATAAGTGAGTATACCCATAATGTAATTATTTTTTTCTAATGCCATCAGCAGAAATGTCCAAATCATCCCCTTCCTCCAAACCCTAAGTCCGCTCCTGAGTTTTTAAGAGAGAGAAGGAAAGGAAGGGGAGGGAAGAGGAGGGGAGAGAAAGGGAGGGGAAGGAATTTGAAATCTTTCTAATGCGCTCCCGAGTTAAGAAGAAAAGAGAAGGAAACATTCAACTTTTCCTTCCTCATGCTCTTGAGTTTGGGAGGAAATGAGAGGAAATTTTAAAAAATCAACTAGTTTTACATTTCTTTCCTTTCTTTCCTTCTAATTCCTCTCACTTTTGGAGTGATTTAAAAGGAGGGAAAATCTTCCAAATTTTTCTTTTCTTTTCTCTCGATTTCCCTCTCTAAAAAAATATATTTTAAAGACTAACTAGAAAGAAAATATTTTAGATTTCCCCCTTTTCTTTTCTTTTCTCCATTTTTAAGACTCGGGAGCAGACCCTAATTCTCTTTCATTCCTTCTCTACTCCCCTTCAATTCCTTCCCCACTAGTTCAACTTTCAGGCTTTTCCCCTTCTTCTTCAACCCTACCGCTTCCATGGCTTCCCCTCCTCTGCCCCATTAGCCTCTACCTCTATCTCCGTCACAACTTGTCACCCCATCACTGCCTCCTCAACCCCTTCCATCATCCATGCCAGAGTCAACTCCTACCCATTCAGCTCTTAAACTTTTGTGTTGGACTCAATTTAGGGGTTTCAAACCCAAAAACCAACCGTCCCCTAGATTTAAGAATTTACCCAAATTTTTCAATTTCGAGCTCGTGGTGGCTCTCAATTTCTGACACGGGCCTCTTGTTATTTTTCGCCATTTTCAGATCTTTCTCTATTTAAGCAACAATGTCTAGTGTAACGGGGTTTTTTAATTTCAATATTAACTGCAAAACAGTGTTCTAAAAGACGCACGTCTAGGCCGCCTAGGCACTAGACGTTCATGAAACGCCTAAGTCCGCTTAAGATATTATAACTATTTATGAATTCTCGGCCCCGCCTAAGTCCCGTTTAGACCCCGCCTAGGCGCTAGGCCCTGCTGCGGCGCCTAGCGACCGCCTAGCGCTTTTTAGAACCTTACTGCAAAATAGTTAATGGTGTTTTAATTTCGGTTTGGGTGCTATTGAGGTTGAATAATTATGAAGCATGTGGTGTTTTGTGTTCTAGGGTTTGAATTTTGAGTACACGCCAGCCCTGAGGTAAGACGAGTGAGGCGGTCGCCTAGGGCCCCCAAAAATTTACTCGATTTAAGGGCCCCAAATTTTTATTTTAATGTATATAAAAATATTTTGACTTAATTTAACAATTTAACAATCAGTTCTGGTGGTTGAGGTGTGTAGTGAAAGTCCTGTATCCGTTGCTCACCGTGGTTTGAATCTCGCTACATCATTTCTACATTTTTCTATGTACAATTTTTCTCTCTGCCTGCATTATTCTTCCAAACATAATTAACTGGGCTTCCCCATTACTCTCCTAACTTGGGATTTTCTCCTATTTTAATTAACAAGTTTGATTTGTTCAAAAACTCAATTAATTAATTGTTTGCAATCTTTACTTCAACATTATTGCAAAAAAAAAAATTCAATTATTTGCATTTATTAACAAAATTAAATTTTAGTGGAATATTTATTTACACTTTAAAATTGATCAAATTATCTCCAATATCTTTATTGAAATCATCTCAACCCAATTAAACACAAAACCTATTCGTCTAAGTCCAAAACTCAATATAATTATTAATAAATTTATCCAATTCTCGTTATTAGCATACTATTCAATTTTGTTTTCAATTGTTCATAAATGCTAAAAACTTAAAGAAAGCTAAAAATAAATACTCCGATAGAAAAAAAAGACGAAAAGTCAAAGAAATAAGTAGCGATTCGAGAATGCAACCTTGTGGTTGCCTAAAATTTAAAAGCCCCAACTAAATAGTTCGCTATGGCCACAAATTCTACAGGACGACCCTGTTTGAGTATATTCTTGAAATTTGCTGGTGATTTTGAATGTGGTGGTTTGGTGATGTTGTTGATGGTGGTGATTTTAGTGAGCGGAAATGGTGGGTTCTGTTTTGCTGCTGCTATTGTGGTAGTGGTGTTTTTGGTGGATGTGGCGATGGTGGAGATGCTTTGCTGTTGTGGTAGTGTTATAACTGTGTGTGTGAGGGTTATAGGTTCGTGTGAGGGTTAGGGGTTCAACAAGATTAAATGGGAAGAATGATGGATTGTGTGTAGTGTTTGAGTGTGATAAATGGGATAAGTTTATCATTAATTTTACGGGTCTATATAACAACACCCTAGTATTATTATGATTAATTTTTAATGGAATTTTTTTGTTTGATGATTTAGGTATCACTCTACGAGGCTTTATATCGGACCCCGCCGCAAAGATTTTCTCTTATTGTTGATACCGGGAGCACTGTGACATATGTTCCGTGCTCAACATGTAAACACTGCGGCATGAACCATGAGGTTATCTTTCAACCTTGATTGTCACAAAAATTACTTGGCGTTTGTTATATGGGCGAATTGTTTCTCTTTTCATGCTTTTAGCATAAATTTTTGACTTAAAACTAAATTGGAATAATAATTAATGTCGTTAAAAATTTAAACTAGTTTTACTTGGTAGGATAACTCCCACCAAATTTAGGTAAATCTTGAAAGATTTTAATTCTATATCATAACCATTCCTTTGATAAATATGAGTCACCTTACTCTGTATATACTATTAATAATGATGACATCAATGGTACCACGTAAGAGCATCTCGTTAAATATTTTCCTCCTAAATCAATTGATGACGTTATCTCTTTATTTAAAACAATTAGTTAAATTGTAACTATTTACTTTAAATATTTATATTTGTATAAATTTTTTAATATTTAATATAGTATTAAATTTTCTCCCTCTATATGAATTTAATTTTCCTACAATCTCCTTCCCCTTCCCCTCCCCCACATTCTAATTTTTCTATATCTTCTGTTTTCACCTCCACTTATTTTTTGCAACAATTTCACTACTATTCACTCTTAAATGATTATAGTATGGGGATAATTTAAAAATAGTGGGCATATTAGTTTCTAAAAATACAAATCGAGAAAACTATATACAACTTTGTTCTCATGATCTCGATTTCTCAAAAAACAAATAAAATCTTATTGCTTTCGTTTATAAACTTGATTTTTCAAAGTTAAATCTAATAGGTAATATATTTAATTTGATTTCCCTAATAAAATTAGTTTTGGAATTATCAAATAATTTTTCATATTATTGTTATTTTATTGTGAGACTTTATATTTTTTCTTAAATAGGAAAATATAATATTCCTTCCACCCTAAAGTAATGCTTTTTTATATAAAAAAAAATAAATCATAATAGTGTTCGTTTTTATTAGAAAATAATCTCATTATGACAATATGATGAAATCGCTAAAGGTCATGCAGATATTTATGCTATTAAACTGATAATGTTTGTCAATATAAAATTTATATATATTCATTTAAGAATATGATGACTTATCTTATTTGAAAAACGGTACATCGCACAAGCATTAATCTAGTCCATAACGATTACTGAAATAAAAACCAGTTGACATTGTCAATTGAATGACATCACCACATTAAACATTTTCTCTCCAAAATTATTTGCTACTCTCATAATTAAATAATTATTTAATTAAAAAAATTCTTTAATATTTACAATATGCATTAATATTGTGTTGAACTTAATGTAATCATAAATTCACTCCTTCCGATCTGTAGTTAGTTTCTTACAACCACCTATTTCTTTCACATAACACATTTTTATTTTTATATTTCCTTCTTCTCTCCTCCTTTTATTTCTTGCAAAAATTTCACTGAATTCATGCTTAATGAGATTATATGTTGATCAATTAAAAGTAGTAACGTAATGGATAATTTAAATTATTTTCTAAGTTAAATATTGAAAATTTATATTCAACTTTGTCTCAAGATCTCAATTTCTCAAAAATAAAATTTATTGGTTTATTTTAAATTTAATACTTTTTTAGGCTATATCTAATTCTTAATAAAA